>JARHVA010005121.1:0-2500 GCA_037957365.1 Torreya grandis | reverse complement strand
CATAAATTCACTCCATTTATATATTGGAAAAATTAAAATTTGATGTGTATGACTTAGTATTCATGCCTAAAAAATATATGAACTCACCAATATTGACTGCTTAAAACTCCTCCACCTCTATTTCATGCTTAAGACCCTTTGTCATGACCTTGAAAACCATCATATAGACTGTTAAACACATTTTATGGTTTGTTACATAACCTATAGGGTTCACTTTCTCCTTTTAAGTCCTAAAACCTTATTATTGATTGTCTTTAAGATATTATAGCCTTATCAACCTTATTTGCTTGTTCTAGACCTTTGATAGGGACCCTAAAGACCTCTTAAAGACATGAAACCCTAGTTTCTCTCATGAAGAAACTCTATTTTGACATTACCACCTCATATAAACCTTGGAAACATATTTGGAGTCCTTTATAATCTAATTAAAAACCTTGAAACTTTGTCTACAAACTTTTAAATGTTTTTGTACATGTTATGAAACCTTATTTTATCCTTGAAAAACCCCTATATTTTCTACCTAAAGAGGCCTGTTGGTGTGCTTCAATATTGGATAAAAAACATCTGCATACTCATAATATTTGATAAGAATCTGGTAAATTATTCTTTGAACATGAAAATGGACATATGGTCATGCTTGTAGACCTACATGAAGCTTGAATTTAGCACTTTTAGATACAAGGAAAATTAGAAAATTGAGAAACACTTACGAAAACCTATCCTAAAACATGTTGAAAACAATGGAAATATTTTTGATATTATTAAATGAGGGATTAGAAAGGTACAAAAGGCATGATCATGGTATTGATTGATATTTTTCCATGTTGTAAGTTTGAAGGTGTCCACAAGGATCAAAGATAAGAGGGAAAAATAAGGTCAAAGATGTTTTGAGAAAGTTGTATGGACTTCAAAGTCTTGTGAAGGAGTTTTGAACTTCTAAATGGCCTTTATGAAACCTTTATAAATATTTCATTTCTTTTCATGACCTACTAACTTGATTTAGGATGTTTTGATATGTTTTTGCATTAAGAAACACTTTTAATACTTTTAATCATAAAAATAGACTTTGACAAAGGCTAATATGACTTTATGAACTTAAAAATTCTTAATATTCCTTCATTAAATCATATAAATTTATGATAAACCTAATTGAATAGTCATTAAATACCTATTTTTTGTCAAAGAAGATCAATCATGAAGGTCTTACTAATTCATACTTAGTTGTTCTAGCCCTAAACATCATGTTCTTAACATCTGAGGTGATGAGATGTCAAGGATACTTGGAAAATAAACAGTAGGAGGGACACTCCTAAAATATGGTTTAACATGTATCCCCTACAGTCCTCATTTTAATACATCACATGGTCAATCATGACTTATGTCAGACTACTAACTACCTCAAGGGTGTCCATCTATGTACTATGATGCATAATTTTTGGGATGAAGATATGTGTTATTGAATTTTATTCTTTGGGGTGGTTGTAAACATTTTAGTCCCAATTTGATCTAAATATATTAAATAAGGACCCACCTCTCCTACCTTAGGATATATTTATGTCATAATAATTTGGTTTTCATTAAAAAAAAAACTCATAATAAATATTTTTTTAAAGATACCATAAAACCTCATTGTTATTACATAGAGTTTCATCAAACTCCCTCCATCGCCTATCCCAAAAAAAATTTAATCTCTCCATGAATACACTAATTAATTTTACTATGTTTTTAACTATTTAGTGGTGGTTTGGTGGGTCTAAGAATATAAAATAAGTCACATAATTATTATTTTATTATTATTTTTATATTCTTAATATCCTCATATGTCAACTTATCAAATAAATAATATTTAAATGTACTTCTCTTTGATGTAGCATTGCATAAAGTTTAGAAGTGACATTTCCTACTTCATTATAAATTTCCTCCAATGTATCAACAAGAGAATTGTGTGCAATGTTTTCTAAAGAGTCACATAGATTATTAATGCCTATTTCAAAATTTTCATGATATAAATTATATTTTTGATATAATTCTAATTATTATTATACAAACTTAAATTTTTAGGGGTTTCCATTATGATTTTATTGGGGATTTTCTTCATGTAATTAATCTATCATTTTTTTTTTTGAAATAAAAAATTATATTAAGAACTTTAAGGATTTTACATGATAATTTTAATTTCCCCTTTCCTTGTGAGTATTATAAAAAACTAATGATAAATAAAACATCATTACAAACCCTAGGCATTCCCTAAGGAATAAATAACATACCTAGGACCATGGTAAAAGTGATGATGCTTGGTGGAGATGCTTAGAGAAGATTTTGTGACATGAAGGATACACAACATTTGATGCAATTTTCTAAATTCCTTCCAATCACGTGAAATGCAAAGAGAAAGATAAAAATTTGGGGGTATGTTGTTTTAAAGTTTTATGGGATTTCAAAGTGTGTATACCCTTTGAAATTCAAAAGGGCACACACCATTTTAGACACTAAATGGTGT
>JARHVA010005120.1:1145000-1310959 GCA_037957365.1 Torreya grandis | reverse complement strand
TGATAAATATGTGATCTTAGATTTGATTGATTAATGTACTAATTGACTGAGTGAGTGATGAGTGATGAATTGATTAAGGATGAATGTTATGAATTTCTGGTCCCAATCAACAAGTTCAAGATGAATGGAAATATTAATAAATAATTGAGCATGAATAATGAGAAATATTAAATAAAAAAATTGTTTGATTGCATGGATTAATGATGATTGAGCACATGATTAGTTAATATGGATTTGATTTATGGATGGAAAATAAAGGGGATTGAATTAGAATGATTAGAAAAGGAGATGAAATGGAATTCACCTTTGTCAGAATGGTTAATTTGTTAAAAGGAATGGAAAAGTGAAATTTTCAATAATTAAGGAAAATTTGTTCATATGGGTGGTGAATTCATCTAGGTGAATGGTGAATTATCCTTAAAATATTTATTTATTAGAAGTGATGAGGCATAATAAATTTATATGGTTTATTATGGGATTTTGAATGTTAATTAGTGTATTTTAGATGTATAATGAGCATTGAATGATTAACATGGTGCCCATTTAAAATATGGTAAGAGAGACAACATGGGCTACATCATTAGATTAATCTATGAGTTAGTATTTTTAGTACACTATGGGTCCTCAAAGGAGTAAATAATAATAGATTTGTCTAAGATAAAATGTAGATGATTTATCTAAGTATTTAAGATGGTTTGATAGCTATATTATATTTGATTTGTTTGGAGTTCTAACATGATTTCCAACACTAATAATTGATTAAGAGTTGATAAAGCATTATTTAATATAGTGTAAAATAATATGCATCAATGATATAGATAAACCATGATGTCTATTGTCTTTTACACATAGGGACTAATAGATTCACAAGTTTAATACTTAGTACATCATGATATGGAATATCATAATAACACCATTTACAACATCCATAATTATCTATAAACAAGAAGCAATAATAAATACAAGACAAAAAGAGATGTTTCTTTTGTATTTAAACCATGTAAGAAAACAAACAAGTGAATAATTAACTACATAAAAAAGTAAATAAATAATCAAGATGTACAAGAAAGTAAATGGAAAACAAGTTAGTAAATGACTATACAAACACGTAATCAAATGACTTTTTGGATGTCCTTGGATAGAGTATAACCCTTTAGCATGTGAGATATTTGACAATGTTGAATTATTTGATGAGTAATCCATGTAAGATATGGCTACGGTATGTAGTTAAGGACAAGGGATTTTTATTTTTTTACTTATTTTATATTTTTGGATATTTTTAATGGTTTTGGATTTTGTTGGTTTTACAGATATATATACAAGGGATAATAGAAAAGGTAAAACCTATTTTAGTACCAGGGGAGGGAGAAATATTAGATGGAAGGAATACATTGTGTATGGAGTATCTATGAATAACAATGGATGAAAATTAAAATTATAACTCCAAAGGAAATGTGAAGTAAAAATCAAGTGTCTAGTTGTCAAAGTAACATTACAAGGATACACCAAGATGTTTTTAAGGGCATGCCTTAATAATCTTCCACTTCCTCATCAAACTCAAAATTAGGAAGAAGGATGTTTCTATGATGGGAAATATTAGATTAATAAGGATGGGTTTAAATGTGTCTATAAAGGTTTGGGATTAAATGGGTAAGGTTTTGTTTCATTATCTTAGGGATTAAATGGATAAGGATGGGTTTAAATAGGTGTACTATGGGTAAGTATGGTTTAGGATAGGCGTAGGATGGATAAGTATGGTTTATAACAGGTGTAGGATGGGTAAGAATAGTTTAGGATAGGCATAAGATGGGTAAGGATGGAGGTATGATTTATAATTCATAGGATGTAATGGGTTTACCCCCAAGTGTAGGGTGTATATACATAATGGATTATTTTACATGACAACATAAATTAGTTTTGTTCATGGTACTTGCCTAAGGCACCATAAATATGGTTTTCACCTTTGGATGGATTTATTCCACTCTCTCTCTCTCTCTCTCTCTCTATATATATATATATATATATTTTGTCATCTCAATTATGAAAGGGTTTGAGATGCAGATGTTGACCCCTATGGATGTTTTACGTATGCACTCTAGATATATATTTAGTAAATTATTTGATTTCTAAGGTGGATTCTTCTAGATTTGCCAAGATACCATCACAGCCTCTAAAATATAGAGTGTTTCCAAGTAGGGTGAAGTGGGAGGTGTGTTAATGAATGATTTATGTTGAGTGCATGAAATATTTAGAGGGATAGAATGACAATGGGGATAAGTTTCATGATTTGAAGGGTGGTTGAGACCCAAACTAGCACATTAAAAAAAAAATCTAGAATTGTTACATGTGGGATGATTTAGGAATTCAATTCATCTTTAATGATGTATTCAATATGTGATGGGGTTCTTGGTTTCAAATATATTGATGCAGGGGGTAGATGAATTTTTTTCATCCATTGGTTCCTTATAAAGGTTTTAACCAAGGGATGATTTTTTATTATTTCAATTGGGATTTAGATTTAGATTTTCTAATACCACCTCAAAGAATTTTTCACTAAGGGACTTATATTTTTGATTTTATAGATTTTGGTTTGGATTTGAATTACTACTTATATTTTAATTATTCAATAATTTGTCAACTAGGTTATCACTATGGGATATTGATTTTAGATTTGGATCATATGATTCATTCTAATGAAGAATACTTGTTCTTAAAAATATGTAGATGTTTCTTTAGGATCTTCTAGCTATAGTTTAGCTAGGAATTCTATGATTATTTGATAATCATTAGAAGAAAGTAATGGTAATTAAGATTATTGGTGTCAATTAATGGGTGTGGAAGATGGACTTGAAATATGGGAAGAAAGATTGGTGGTGTTGATTAAAAGAGTGGTGGCAACATGATCCTCATAAGAACTATGAATGGATCCTATTTTTATTATGGATGAAGTATCTTTAGAAACTATAAAATTATCACTAACATATTTACATTGATTTTTAAATGGTTTTTATTTGATTCCATGAGGTTCATTTTATACACCAAAATGGATAGTTTCTAGAATGCTTTGATCATGGATTTCATTGTCTACAAGTACCTTTCTCACTTGAGGTGTATGTTATGGGGTGATGTGGGTTTTAAAATGTGATAAGATGTTGATTATTTGGATAATGGTGATAGGTTTTTTTAATTATGGAAGGATTGGTACAAGATAAGATATTGATTAAAAAAATGGGCTTTTGGTAAAAGATAGGATTTTCAAAAATGGACTTATCAATACATGGTGTCATGGTCCTAGATAGGCTCATCAAAAATGGAAGGTATTTCATGGTGATAAAATATGTATTCATCAAAAATCAAAGGTAATCCATGGTGTAAAAAGGTGGGTTGATATACTATGGATTGGTTGAAAATGGGTTGGTTGAAAACTGGTAGAAGAATATGACCATGACTTAGAAGTTGACTATATTGATTATGCTCAAGAAAGACATGTTAGCATACCCACAAGCTATTATTTTCAGATGTGGATACACTTGGATCTAAATTAATGTCCTAATTGTTAATAAAATCTTAGATATAATGCTTGAGTCTCATACAATCATTGGTGGAATGACATTCGATGATGTGGTATTCATAATGTTCATTATCTCTATATCACTCAATTTTTCAAACATTTTCATCAAAATATTTGGTTTTAGGGAAAAAAAATCATGTTTGAGGCAACCAAATTTTTAAATAAATCATATGGTTTTCCTGAAGGGATGAATTTTCATTCTTGGTTTTCTTGACTAGGCTAAAATCTAGGCATGGTAGCATTGTTAGTAGGTTGGGTGATTTAGAATAATTATCGATTTAGGGATTTAGTAATGCTATATGGTATGGGTGATATGATTGGATTATCTTTACTAGTATATAAAGGATTTTATAATCAAGGCTACAACTAGTGGATGGGATAATTGGTTGATTTTGGATAAAAGGTTTACTAGTGTTAAACTGATATGTAATGGTTTGGGTTTCAAAATTAGGAGTAAGTTTATCCCAAAGACCTAAGTATTGTATAAATACCTCAATATTAATGTCTATATATAATCTATTATTTGATAAGGAGTTAAAATGGCTCTAGGGATATGTTCCTCATCTTCAACATTGTCCTTGATTTCATGGATTTCAATTTAATGTTCTTGATGTTCTTGACTACTAGATTGAAAGGGGTCCTTACCAAAAGTCTCTTCCCTCAACATAGGATTTTTCAACATATAAATTTACCTCAAGATAGGTTACATTGATAAGAGAGGATTCAACTCAAAAAATAAAAATATGTAGATACTTAACTCTAAGAAAGTGAAAGACCAAAATGACTACAAGAAAATTGATTGATAACAAGGTACTTTTAGTTTTGACTTTAGGTTTAAACCTTATGATACTTGAAAAATAGTTTCTTGGCACTAAAAACTAACTAATGCACTAAAATTTAGATGGTAAGAATGGATTTCAAAGGCTTAAGGTTTAACAATATTATCTAGTGGAGTCCTCTATATAGCTTTTGGTACATTGATGCCCAAAACCATGTCAGAATCCAATTTTATGGATGCACATAAATGATTTTAGTCCCAATATGACCAACATGTCCATAATGTTTTAGACTATGAATGATGAAAAAATTAAACTTTGAGTTATGTTGTCTAAGGCTTTATTATTAGAGGATGAAACCCTTCACTTCACAATATGCTTAAAACACAATATTGCCTAGCCAATAATGACAACTCTAAATCAATTTATATACCCCTATCCCCTGATACATGAAATTTGGCCTATTTTGTGGTGATGAAATACACAATTGATAGATCCCCTAAAAAATAAAAAAAATAAAGAATTTAACTCTTCTATTTGTTTCCTAGGTATCATCACTAATGTGATGATAAGGAAAGAGCATACACACAAGCATAAGTTAGGAAAGAAAGTCACAAAATTGTTTTTAATTTCTGAGTATTGTCACCAATGTGACAACAAAGAAAGAACCTACAAATTTTTTTGATACAAATAAACAAATTTAAATGTGACTTAATTACTAATTTTCAATAAAAAATGAAAATTTTGTAATAAACATAGTTAACAACCAATAGATAAATAAATAAAAATATTTTTTTTTAATTTTAATTTTCATCTTTTTTTGGAAAGCATCCTATAAAAAATAGTTATAAAAATGTTTGTGAAGAGATAGGAAATTTGAAAGTTAGCCAAAAATATTAAAAAAACATAAAAACTTAAAGTTATAATAAAAAAGAAAAAACTAAAAAAAAATTAAAACAAACACTATTTTAATGATATCTCCTAAAATATGATCTAGGTTTTCCCAAAATTTTGATAGATTATTTTTATTATAAAATTAAATAACCTTTAAAAAAATTATAAAAACCCTATATAGAAAAAAATTTCCATTTTAATATTTTTAATTATTTTACCAAAAAAATAGTCACGAATTTTAAGATATCTCTTAAACTACAAATTAAATTTACATAGAATTTTAACAAGTTATGGTTAGTCTAAATATAAATAAACCTATAAAATTTTAGAAAATCTTAGATTTTAAATTAAAATTTATAATGATTTTAACAATGATGTGTTTTTTAAAACTAAATTAGATTGAGAAAATAAAAAGTACTAATAAAAAATAAATTAAAAAAATCAAATTTAATCCAAATTAACCTTAAAATTATATTGAAACAAAAATAAGTTAATTAAACCTTCAAAATAAACTATATCTATGTATGTATGTATGTATGTATGTATGTATGTATGTATGTATGTATGTATGTATAAGATGAAAATGATTTGGGAAATATCTCACTGGGCATGCCAAAATGTAAGCTCTAATTATAGAATGCAAGTCAATAAATTAAATAAAATGAAATAAAATATAAAATAGAAATTTAAAATTCAATGATAGAGTAGAAAATAAGAAAAACTAAACACACACTTACAAAATTGAAGTGGAATAAACTTCCTCCATTGTGATTGAACATGATTTGATCTTAAATGTGATGGATGTGGGTGATCAAATATTATTTAAAGCAAAGGTAATTGTGTAGAATTTTGGAGTGAAAAATGATTTTGGTGGATTTGATTTGAAATATTAATTTGATAACACTTTGATAACATAAATGTGGATGATTTGAGTGGAGGTTTGCATGTTAATTTAGAGGTTTATGGAAAGTTTATTAGACAATTGAGAATAATCTAATTTTTTGTATTATTAGAACATTCAATTGTTATATTTTAATCCTCATCCTAATGGATGATGACTTATTTTGATGTGTTGAGAAAAATGGAGATAGTTAGTTGGTAGTTGAGTGACTCAATAGGAATGGGTCAAGGTAGTTGAAAATTCAAGGGATGACTCACAAGTTAGTTGAAATAGTATAATATGACTCATAAGGTGGTTGATGAAGTTGAGGAAGGTGGTTGTATGAGTCAATACATGGTTGATAAAAATATGGAGGATGTTTGGGTGAGGTGGAGAATCTATATTATTAATTAGTACTTAAGTAAAATGATGTGCATGATTATAATTAATTAAATAATTATTAATTTTTTTTAGATAAATGATGTTAATATGAATTATATTTGGGTATGGTGAAGTGTTATCATGTCAAATTTAATTTTGACACTAAATGGTGAAATTTAGGTGTGTACAATGTGTATTAGTAGATCATGTTGTGTGGTTTCATCTATTTTAGTTTATACCTTTGACTAATTAGATATATGCTTATCCTTTAAATATTATTGATGAAATATTATGTTACATTTCATTTATTTATTACACTTATTATGTAACTAATTTTATAGTACTTATCCCATTATTTTCTATAACAACTTGTGAGTATAGACATGTTACTAATGATAAAGGTAATGATGGGGATAGTCAAATCCTATCACACCAATATACTACCATAATTGATTATTAAACAAAATATATGAGTTTATTATTGGCCATTCAACATGGATATACATGTTGAGCCAATATTTCATTGTCAACTTAGTGACATTAAACTTGGTTGTTTTATCAATTACTATTTAGATCTAAGTCATATTGATATTACTATTCTTCCTATCACAAACTCACGTTGTAGACTTGGATTGAAATCTAAAATTGCATTATTATCACATGTTTGACTTAATTGAAATTTTATTTTATTCTACTTTTGACATTAAAGGATAAATTTTACATGGCATTAAGGCCAAGACACAACTTTTACTATGCATATGGACTTATTGATGTTTATTTATTTGTCTTATAATTTTACACTACTGATTAAGGGAACCTTTGGATGAAAAATATAATTTTATCCTTGTTTATTTTATATATTTTAAAAATTACAATTTTTTTTATTCAAATTTTGTTTAGTGATGTTTTAAATTATTAAGATATAACATATACCTAAGGACATAAGGCATAAAACCTAATCCTAATCACTAAAAGTTGTGATTAATTTAGAGTGTGTTTAGGTATAAAATAATATATTTATTCATTTAAAGACTCATATTTTAATTTTTTATATAAATAATGACTGTGTCATATAATAAGGGTCACATAATTGATATACTATAAGCTAAATATTATTATTTTAAACAATTATGGTTTAAAACACTTTGGGTCAGACCCAACTAAACATTAAAATGGATATAATATGCATTGAGGTATGAAAAAATGTCAAGAAAATTAGATTATTATAAACTATTTTATTATTATTTTGAGTGGTTGTCATCTTGGTGAATCCCTATAAAATCCATTTTTTGAATCAATTTTTGCATGTAAAGAATTATTGTATTACATGTAATCATCATATTTAAATGAAGTCATTTTCATACTAATTTTAAATTAAATAAATAAATGGATTGTGGGTGGTTCTCTCCATTTATATTAAAACACTTGGCTATCATGTAATAGAATTACATGTCATTTTTATCACCATAAAGCTATTATTGAAAACTTAAGTTCCCAATTATTTTAGGATTGTGTGAAAATGATAATTTTGTTTTTAGTAAAATAATAACACAAGGGTAATAATGGGATTAAAAATGGAAATAATCAATAAAATATTGTAATAAACTAATCCCAAAGAGATATGTCTCATTTTAGCATATGAATTAACAATTTATCTCTTTTAAAAAAAATTATGGGTTTGATATGGTAATAAATGATAGGGTTGAACATTATGTATGAAATGGGGATATGATATTAAATTTGGAAATAAAAATTGGTGTGTGTATATACATAAATACATGTATCCCTCATTATACAAGAAACATTATACTAAAAATTTGGATAATTATTATTGAAATTTCTTCTCAAACACTAAGTGGAGTGATTTGGTTGATCACTAGTATTTTATTTATACCCACTATAACCTGAGTTACACTTCTATTTGGAGTTACTTTTCTTGGAATGAGTGATTTAATGATGATAATTTTTTTGTATGATCATAACTATACCTTTAAATATCTTGAATATGAATATTAACGTCATGTTATTCCAATATAGATATATGGTTAAATAAAATAAGAAGCACTATACATTAAGTTAGATAATATATATTTAAAATATATGACACTTAGGATTACTTATAAATATATTGTAGTTAATGAACTTATTGACTAGTGTAATCATATTAATTTAGCATTTTTTATAATATAAGGATCATTGATAATTTTACAACATGCTAAAAAGTATAAAATCTAATATATTCTTCTGAGAATAACTTGTATTAATATCATTTAGGTTTGTGGTTGTGATATTAACTTAATTATGTGATTATTGTCATGACATGACTGATATTTAGTGTTTATAATTGTTATTTATGACTATTGATTGTCTAATTTAATGGTGTATTTCATGTAGCCTTATTAATTTTAAGGAAAGGAAGAAATGATTAAACTATATTTATATGTTGATTATGTCAAAATTAATTATATTCTCCTATGAGACTGATATAAAAATAATCTAACTTTTATAAACTAATGGGGTTGTTTTCTTTCCTTCATAGGTAAAATTTATGATAATGCATCATGGAAGTGGTATCTGACACTTATGAAATGTGTTTTCATTCAATTGATTTGTTGATGATCAACCTTGTGACTTTTTCTTGTATGGAATTATATTCTCCTATGAGACTGATATGTAAATAATCTAACTTTTATATACCCTTGGGGTTTTTATCCTTCCTTGATAGGTAAACTTTATGATAATTCATCATGGAGGTGGTATCTAACACTTTTGAAATTTGTTGTCATTCAATTGCTTTGTTGATGATCAACCTTGTGACTTTTTCTTATATGGTTTGTAATAATATCTAACAAAATGGAAGAATGATGAATCTTCATGCTAGTGGTATGGGACACTAGGTGATGCATTATCATTCTCACACTTCTCAAATATTATCCTAATGCTGATACAAGTATTTATATGAAGATCATTACACTAAATACTATTAGTAAATATGGGCTTTAGTATGGTTGACAACTTGGGAATGTGAACACTAAGTGGATTGTGCAAATCCTTAGTTTCACTTTGAATTTTTAAATTAAAATTTATTAATAATTATAGATAACATGAGATGGTCTTGTTGAATATTAATTCTTATGGCTATAAATATATATACTGAAATTTGGATTTGTAATTTTCTATTTCTTGTTTTGGTTCACTTTCAAGACTTGTTTTACACCATGTGGAGCTATCTGAAATATGACTTGTTTACACATTATTTAATTTTTTATTTATGGTTACGTATCAAAATTTATCTTGAAGTTTAAGGACACTCTTATAAAGGAGAGGTGTTTTTGTATCATAAAGGATATATAGTTGTAATTCAAGACTTTGATTATTTTATCCCTATTACTACATAGTTGTTGGTAGTAGTGGTGATATTAAATGTTCACATGGCCTAATTTATGAATATTTAATATTTTATGACTATCATGGAAAACAAAATATAATTATATTTTACTATTATTTGGAAAAGGGAGATTATGAAATATATATATACAATGATGTATTATTGAAATCTTACTAAATTATAAAGGGTTTAATGATTTTGTAAATACTCTAAGATGTTAATCTGATATAACTATGAGATTTGTTTTAATTTAAATGTCACATTGGAAATGCAATTTAATAAATTAAATTATTTATGATTTCTTATGATTATTTAAATTTAGGCATCCATTATAGGTTTACTTATAAAAAATAAATAAATTTTAAATTAATTATAGTAATTTTAATTGTAAAATTAATATCTAAATGTGTTTTGTTTAGTCAATTCTTATGGATGATTTATCTAAATTAGTAAAAAAAATGGATTCTCTAAGTTTATAAGTGATATGAAAACACGTAATTTTATTTACATTGAATGAAATTGAAAATATTAAGTAGACATTGAATCTAATTTTATGAATGATTTAAATAAAAAACTTTTTTATGGTTTTAAAATTTAAACACACTAGTGTGTTAGTTTATTGAAAAACAAGTAATTAGTAATAGATAATAACAAATTTATAAGGATAACTTGGAGTCATAGAAAAAATAATCTATAGTGATATTCTAGTATCTAACCATAGGGATTATTACATCTAGTAACAAAAGATAAAGTGAAGGATTAGTGAAATAAAATATAGAATATATGAGTTATTTATTTTCATATAATACATAAGGATAATGGTCATGAAATTAATATTACACTAGGGTTCTTGGTTTATTACATGAGTGCTAATTTACAAACTATCTAACAACCGTCTAACTGGCACAATTCATTCATAACTACACCCATATTTATGTATTTCAAGTTCAATTAGAGTGGATTAGATTTTAGATAAATTATAATCATGAAAGATCAAAAAATAAATTCAAAAATCTAAGATAGGTTTATTATCAACATGCAATATGAAGGTGCTCAAAATAATTAGTAGGATCTGA
Organism: Torreya grandis; assembly: GCA_037957365.1. Classification (NCBI taxonomy): domain Eukaryota; kingdom Viridiplantae; phylum Streptophyta; class Pinopsida; order Cupressales; family Taxaceae; genus Torreya; species Torreya grandis. The sequence goes on along the minus strand of JARHVA010005120.1, from coordinate 1,299,993 downwards.
CATCAGTTGTCAAGATCAAGATATGTGAACAAAATCAAACCTGAGCTTACCAAGATTGACCCAATAATTATGGTAATTAGTAAAATATAGTAGTTTAATTTTATTTTTTTATATACTTCTCTGATCTACACCATATTTATAGGTTTTATTTAAAACTACTTCAAAACGTGTTTTTACACAATTTTATCCTATGATAATTCATGTGTAAGTTGGAATATATGTACTTATATATGCAATTATTTTTCTAAATCCAATCATATTTTCACTTATTTTTTTCACATTTTAGACATTTTTATGTTTCTATATTTATATTATATTTTTCTTATACAATCCCCTTTTATGGTTAATTTATTGTCCTTGACCTAAACCACTTCTCATCAAAACATTTTTTGCAAACACATGCTTTTTTGCACTGAACCTTGATTATTTACCCTCTAAGGTTTGATTATTACCTATATTTCATATTGGATCAATTACACCTATGGTTCCCATAAACCCACCATCCTTTGTATGTTTCCTTACTTCTAGGGTTAACACTTGCTAGTATAGATTTAATTTGTATAGGGTTACACTTAATTTATTTTTCATCAATAGATGTAACTTTTTTTTTGTTGTTTCAATACCTTATTTGTATGTTATATATGTTTACATGTAATCTCATATAAAAATATTATATATATGTCCCATAATAGACAAAGTGTTGTTAGAGTAAATTATAAAATAGTACATTTTTTAGAGCTTCTTTTGACTTGTACTTAGGTTAATTTAAGAAATAAAATTATAATTTTTAATTAAGTTAATTATCCTTATATTAATACACATGTGGATGAAAATAAAATTTATACAAATTAAAATGATGTAAATTATTTGAATGACAATGCTAAGATTAATAATGATATTAATGTTAATTGAGGTCAAAGTGTTGAACATTTTGAGGTAGATAATGAAAGGGAAGATATATTTTATATATTTTTAACACACATAAAGTATCATCCCAATTAAATTAATTCAATTGTATGTGTTAAAATATGTTCAAAATAAACCCAATCTATTTGTTGATAATAAATATATTTTAAATCAATCATGGATCTTTGAATTCTTCTAGTATTCTACCTTATATAGGTTACCCTCCCATGCCCGCTAATGTTCATGTATCTTAGATTTATTCCACTATTATTATTATTATTTATTCTACTCATATTTGTATGTGATCTAGGGCTAAGAAGGAGATTCAATTAACAAACTATTTAAGTAAACTTAAGAGGATTATGAACAGAAGTGAATTATAAAATGATATATAAAATGAAGTTGAATTGTATTAGATAAAAAAGAAAGAAAATAAGATTATGAAAACCAATTTAGAATGACAATAGAATTTATTTATTATGCTAAGTTATGTACAATATCTGAGAGATCAAATGTGTGGTATCTATGAGTTCCCTGACTTCATTCTTATCTACATAACTAAATACAAATAATAGAACTATAAATTAGTATGAAATGGAGGGAAATGAAATAGTGGTTGAACCAATACAAGATTTTGTAAAAAATAATTCGTAACCATTAAAATTTGTAACAACACAAATTAACATTATTGATGATTTATGGTATATAGTACTAACATTATAAGAGATGTGTGTCAACACATACATGCATTCTAATCTTATAGATTAATACATAGGTGTGGAACCTAATATAGATTTTTATAATGTTAACATGAGGTGAGATATGAAATAATGATAAAATATGTTAAGATCTAGTGGCTTAGATCCTAATGGATCACTTGCCTCTCTTTAAAGAGGAATTTCCCCCATTACATGAAATTTAAATAAAATATGTGGAAATAAATTTCAAACCTAAAATTTTGTAAACCATTTACCTTAGGAATGCACTTGATGTGATTTAATTATCTAGAAGAGTGTGATCTCTTGTTGACCTATCCATTTGGGCTGAGTATCAATGAATTGATATGATTCTATTATTATGTTTTAATTTGGATTGATCTTGATCTATTGAAGAGTCTCCATAGTGTCTAAAGTATCCAACAAGGGTGTAAATCAATGGCACAATAGTTTTTCATTTAATAAATGATGCAACCTAAGTTAATAATGAACATTAATCTCAAAATAATTACCCCTTACTTGTTTGGTGATGGTATATATCCCATACTAAAGTGGAAAAATCTTGTCATAAGGTTTTTTCAATCTTTCCTTCTAAAAGTGTAGATAGAACCAATCACCAAGATAGAAGGTATGTAGTGTTTGGTGATTTTCATGGCACTACTTGTAATTCAAATTAGCCTATTTCATAATATTTAAACTTCTTGTTGAGTGTGTCAAATTTACTTAATGAGTTAAATATTTTTTAGCTAAATAATTTGCTACTATTGATGGTAGGATAGGTTAATCTATGTTAATGGGTGGCAAAGGTTAGAAAAATATAGATATATAAAATGAATATTTATAGCAACTTAGTCTTGTACATTTGACAAATATCAATCAAGGTTATACCCTTTAGTTCTATGGATCGTTGTTATCAAAAGGTTCACATTCACCACATCATTGAGCCTAAATTATCAACTCTTAATCTGACCCATACCATTTTGATGAGCTAGGAATCTTTTCCTAATAAGAAAATTAAAACTTTATAACCATCCTTCACTATAAATTTCATATTCATTCATGTTTTCTAGCCTTCTAGACAATACCATTTATAGATGGACACTACCATTGATGTTGGTGTCCAAATCCTTATCTAGTTTCTAGTTGCCAAAATTCATCTAAATTTCAAGTCTTTTAAAACCTATGGTTTGGCCTATTTTTATTATTGGACACTATCATGAGAAATTTTGAAAATATGTGGTATAAATACAAGTATAAGCCTTCTTGTTACTCATCTAGAAAATACCAAGAAAAATTTACTAAATCTAAATAAATCAACTACATAGACAATATATTATGCCATATTCATCCCTATTTTTTTATTAATACTATGAGTAATCATATTACATGTCTGAAAATTTAAAGAGCAACTTGTGGGTGATATTTTTCAAATTATAAGCCAAATCACTGAATGCATCATATATAGTATATTTCACCCTTATGCACACACTTTCCCACACATGGGGAGAACTACATAAATATACGGCTCTCCTTGTAGTATTATATATGTATTAAGTTCCCATTGATAGAGGGGTATTCTTGGTAGCTCAACATCATGATACCATCAACCCATCTTTTAGTAAACTCATTGCAAGGGTGAAAAAGGATGAATAACCTGGGTTTGATCAATCAATGAAGAGAGATAATATATGTCTCAAATATAAATATATTAGTATAAAATTGAAAAAAATAGAACATGAAATTTTTTCAAATCTAGATTTAGTCAGTATTTCATATCGGACATCTATGTCATAGTCAGACACTTGTGTCAATGGTAGTGTCTAGATTTGATGGTAGTGTATGTGGATATAGAAGTATAATTTATAGGATCTAATGACTTATCTAAAATATTGATCCTACATAATTTACACATGTTTATAATCCATATCTACCTATGCTTAGTAAATCATCTAAGTACCATAGTTTATTATTTATTATAATATCTTTTAGTATTTGTATTTTACTATTTTTAGTAATCTCAGTTGTATAAATTCATAATATTATTTATCTGATCCATTTTTATAATTAATTGGTTGGATACTTATTATTATATCACCATTATGCTTGAAATAATTATATATTATTAACCTTATTACCACATTATAAAATTTATGGTTAAACATTTTATGAACCTGACCTTTGGTCTCAAAATCGTAGTATTCCCTAAGGTTTTTTAATTTACTATTTTTTATTTACGATTTCAAAACATTAAAAAACATAAAAAATATAATTCATTGTCCTTAAATCATGCATAATTTGGATATATATATATATATATATATATATATATATAATTTACTTCATTATCCAATACATAATTATAGTTATTACTTGTTATGTTTTGTGCATGATTAGCTCAATAAAAACCATAAGGGGTTCAAAACCTGATAGATTTAGAGTAAATACATCCTTTCATACTCATTTTTGTTATAGTGTTTATAATTAGATATTACCTATCACTAATAAATACCAAAGAGAGTACATAAAATAACCATTTTCTCCACCTTACACTCCAAACCACTCCAATGAAGTGGTTACTTAAACTTCACTTTTAGATTTACTACATCATTCTTCTCATTACAAAGATGCCATTTTAGATGAATTATGTATGACCATATTACCAGTAAATTTGGATCTAACATTTTTAGAATTTCTGATAAACTCCATTAAATGGATTGAAGATAATACATCTTTTGAAAGAGAGGATTTACCACCTAAACATTTTACAAATTATTTTTACCACTATACATATAGGTGTGTGTTTTTAATAAAATGGTTAAAATATAACTTGTGTACAATGGTTATAGACTCAAAATTTTAAACATATATTTCATTTCCATACTTTTAATTATGGATAAATACCTAAAATCCTCAATTATAATCATCAGGTGATTTGACAATGTTTCATGATAAGTACTAGGATAATTAACATTGCACATTATTGTGGGACCCCATACATTACCTACTTTATTCCAAGTGATGTAAAATGACTTGAATTATAACATAGTTTTAGGATGACCTTGGACACATTAAATGTATTCAATCCCACATAATTTGCATGCATACCTAAAAATTCAGATACCAAGGATTAATCTATACATGTCCAACAGAAACTACTGCCTTAAACATTATGTGATGGTTCAACAAATAAATATTCATACACCAAAATATTATACGTTTTACTATAGATATAAATATTTAATTAAACATGGATATAAAAGATAATTATTAGGTAAAAATTAACAAGGTGTATCCCAACCTTTTTCCTGTACTCGTGCTACAAATTAGCAAGGGTTGGATTTTTTAGAAAAAAATTTAAGGCATAAACTAACTACTCATAGTAAACCATGTTTTATATTGGAAGAAAAATGTATGCATATAACTAATTATACAACTAGTCTAAAAATGTAAAACCCTCATTTTATTGATGAAAATGTTTTACCAAAAATTTAGACATTGGATGAGTTCTTAAATAATGAGTCATTACTAGAGTACTTAGGGGTATATGAGGATCTCCATAAGAATAGGTTTCCTCATGCCACCTCTTCTCATGATTAATTTGGTGAGAGTAATGGTACTAATATATAACATGATGTACCTTACATTATCCCTACTACACCATACATTACAAAACTCTCTACTTTTCTAAATAAAGAAATGGTACAATATAACTATGGAATAAATTAAGATATTTGACCAATATTATTTGATGCAATGATGTAAGATGATGAATGAAAAACCTATTGGTAGGTACTATAATACTACCTAAAATTATGTATTTGGGATTATTTAGATATGCATGGAATTAACCCATCAGTGGCAATGTATAATATATTACTTTATCTTGATGCAAAACTAGTTAAAAAAATCATAAAATGCATCCCAATGTAGCATTACTAGTAAAATTGAAATTCAAATACTCTTATACATGGGATTAATAAGATCCATTACACATTTTAATTGCGTTTCTAACATTCTAACCATAAATAAACCACATTGTGGTATTTAATTTGTAATAATTATCATGACTTAAACAAAGCTTGTCTAAAAGATGACTTTCATTTTCCTAAAATTGAAATGATTGTTGATTCTATAGTTAGATATGTGACATTTTCATTTATGGATGGTTTTTACAGATATAAAGGGATCAAAATTAACCCAAAAATTTAAGGAAAAATAATGTTTACCACATCATGGGGAAAATTTTGGTATATTGTCATTCCCTTTGGACTAAAAAATGTTATAGAAAAATATCAAAGGGAAATGAAACATATTTTCCATGATTTTACCCATAAAATTGTTGAGGATTATGTCGATGATTTATTGGAAAAATATGAACATCAACAAGATCATGTTATAAATTTATGATAAATATTTGAACACTTAAAAAAGTTTAATGTGTGATTAAATACAAACAAATGTGTTTTTAGTCTCTTATAGAAATTTTTTGGGTACATTATCTCCTAGTGAGGCATCAAGGTTGATCTAGAAAAGGTAAAATCTATCATTGATATTCCACCAAGCACAAATTTAAAATAGTTACAATGTTTATAGGGTATAATTTAGGTAATTTGAAGTTTCATTTCTTAGTTGGTTGATAAACTATCTTTTTCACACGATTTCTGAAAAAAGGACACCAAATTTATATAAAATGATGTATATCAATAAAGTTTGACAAAATAAGGGAATATTTATCAAATCCACTAATACTTATGCCTCATATACTATATTGACCATTACTCCTTTATATCTCAATAAATCATGAGGGCTTGAGGGATCTATTATCATAATAAAATGATGATCATCGAGAACATGAAATTTATTATATAAGTTGTAAATTAGTTGATTATGAATGAAAATATACCAAAATGGAAAAAAATGTCTAGCATTAGTATTTTTTACAAAACAATTATGACATTAATTTCTCAAAAATGAGATTTATGTTATAATTAAATAATATCCCTTGAAATTTATCATGAATAAAACCATCCTAATTGGTTAGATAGCTAAATAGGTGATGCCTCACAAAGTTTGATCTCAAGTTTATATCTCAAAAATCATTAAAATGTCAAGTTGTAGTTAATCAACTAGTCACGACTCCATTACCATATCCATTCCCAATTATCAAGGCTTTATATGATGATTTCATAGCATATAGTATATATAATAACCCATTATAAATGTTATTGAATGGATGAAGTTGTATGATGGGTGTGGATGTAGGTATCATATTTCATACTCCTGAGGGTGAACACATGCCATTGTCTTATATATTACCCTTTTTTGAACTAGTAAGATAGTAGAATATGAGTCATTGATAATTATATTATTCATAAAAAAATCCATATCAAGGATGTGTAGGTTTTTGGGAATCTTAGTTGGTCGTTAATCAAGTTACCAATCACTACCAAACTAAATAAGAATACTTACATATAAATAACTAGTAGATACATTAAAATAAATATTTGACACATTTTATATTAACAATATCCCATGTAAGTATAATCATCATGTAGATGTAATGGATAGTGTGGCATCCTTAATGAATTTCGATATTGGTGATAATTACATCAATTTTATAGTATAATAGTTATGACAACCATACATTCTATCAAACAAAATGGATGCCTTAGTTATTCTTGCTATCACACATAGTATACAATTACAGAATGGGATAATGACATTTTAAAGTTCATATACTAGGCTTACATACTAGATCATTTTACACAAAATAATAAATGTAGACTAAAATAAGAGGCACCTAATTATGTTATCATTGGAATTTTTTATTCAAATGAATATATGATAGGAAATTACTTTAGTTCTTAGACAAAGATGAAGCATAAACCATGCTCTTAGAAATGCATGTTAGTAAGTGTGGAGGAGACCTCAGTGGCTGGGCCATGTCTCATAAATTATTATGACAATGTAATTATTAGCCAACAATGGAGCAAATAATTATTGCGCATGCTAAATTATGTTTACAGTGCTATAAATACAACCTAAACCTTACTCCATCTCATAAGTTATAATCAATTCTCTCACCGTGGACATTCTCCTTATGGGGTTTTGATTTGATTGGGAAAATAAATATCATATCTATCGATGGTAAAAAATTCATCATCACAACTTAAGAATATTTTACCAAATGGGTAGATTCCATTCCATTTGAATTTACCAATGGAGATGACATATGCATTTTTTAATGGCCAATATTATCTCCCATTTTGTCATACCTTCAATAATAATTATTGATAATGGGTTATCATTTGAAACTAAAATAATGAAACAATTTTTTATCAAATACAAAATCAAATATAACTTTTCTACACCTTATTACCCAATGGGTAATGGTTAAATTGAAGGAAGAAATATAACCATTGTCAAAATCCTCAAAAACATAGTTGAATGATATAGTACATATTGGCACTAGAAAATGGTGTATTTTTATGGGAATACCATACTAGTGTTCACACACGTACTTAGGGTACACCTTATTCATTGGTTTACTGTATAGAGGCAATTCTACCAATTGAAATTGAAATACCATATTTGTGTGTTTCTATTAAATATATTATAAATGATAAACTTTTTCATGAAAAATGATTACATTAGTTGGAATAATTGAGTTCAAAATGCACACAAGCTATTGATCATTTATAGGTATATCAAGATCATGTCAAACACACATATAAAAAAAAGGTTCACCCATGTGAGTTTGATATGGTTTAACTAGTTATAAAATAAAATAAAAAGAATACCAATGTTTAAAAAGATAAGAAAGAAAATTTAAAGCCAAATTGGTTGGGCCCTTTCATAGTTACAAAAAATTTGGGAAAAGGCATGTACCACCTAGTTATAATTAAAGGAAAACCTCTCAAGAACCCAATGAACATTATGCACTTTCAAAAATATTATATCTAAATAATCCAAAAAAATAAAATATTCAATAATATAGAAAAATATTCAAATATTTAAAAAATACAAAACTATTTGGCATTCCCATAATTTATTAGTTCATTAGCATATATGTTGTTTGATTTATGTTAGTAGATAGCATATCATATAATTTCTATAACCACATATTTGAGTGTGATATAGGCATACCCTAACACATGATCTATACATTTCCAAATGTTGGAAATTTACTATACTCACAACATATAGTCAGTTGGGGGATATACTTCTCTAATCATGCTTGATATAGGTTACATATCCACTATGATCATTTCTACATTATCATGTTTGAGCTTATATGTAGGGCCTAATATAATATGTTTATAATGTTTGCTTATGATTAATATATTTTTCACTTCATTGAGTGTATTCCATTTATTTATATTATCTTTATTATGGATTATTTGAATATTTTTCCTTCTAGTTGGCCCTTGTGCCACTATATGTTGATTAGACATTTGAATATGTCATTCCTTTCAATTGTGTGGAATTTGAACATTCCCTTGTAAGAAGTCTCCTTAGAACATTACTTTGAATTACATTAAGTTATATTGTGTGTGTTATTTATTTCTTGTTGAGTTTGTATTGTTATGCTCTAGACATTTCCATAATCTATACATGCATCTTTGTGACTTGATGTGATCACATATTGATAGCCAAATTGATATATCTACTTTGACATGTTATCCTTATATGATACATGATTCATACATAAATTATATAACTAACTTATCCTTTTGAGGTAAGATACCTTATATATTTTATTTTCTCTCCCCTCAAAATTAAGGGTATATTAGTTGGGGCATGTCATAGTGACCACCACATTTTCATAGTTTTCAAGTTTTAGTGGGGTCATGTCATAAAGACATGACCTCCATAGTTTCAAAATTTTAGTGGGGTAATGTACTATAACAATGAAACCAATACTTATACACTTAATAAATATATATTGGCTTTAATGGGGGCATATCACAATTATATAACTTCCACACCTTCACAAATTTCATTTAAGTTCCATGATTTCAATATACACTTTGGTCAGAATATTATACATTGTACCAATTTTACATAGATTTGAAACATCATATTTTATATTTATGAAACATATCATTGAATTCAAAAATAACATAGGTGAATGGTCCATTCTACATCACCAAAAAATTCAAAATTTACCAATTATACTACTCACCTAGAGGCACCAATACATGAGGATGTATTATTATTAAGATTTTTATGCTACAATAGTTAGTTCATTTTATAGGTTAAAGTGATTAGATCATTAAACCTCACCATATTTATAAAATGGATTCATTAAATCATCAAATATCACCAAGTTAATAAGAATACTATATTAAATCATTCATCTTCATCAGATTATATATATATATATATATATATATATATATATATATATATATATATATATTCACACTTGAGTTTTGCCATTTAAATATAATGATTTTAATGGCCATCACAACTCATCCCTATACTAGATAGGGGAATAACACCTTGTAATATCCCTCTTAAAATATTAAAGGTTTAGGTTTGAACCTTTTCCAACTATAATACTTCATAAGGAATAATTTTACAAATTCAAATCATTAAGAGGCAACATGGTTTCATCGACACATAGGAGCACTCCTTCCTTACTCTTTTTTTTCAATCATTTAAATTGTTTTAAATTTGAGTATATGCATTTATTTATATATGCATTGATTTAAAATGATCTTAGCTATAATTCATGCAACAATAAATAATTTAAAGTGGTCTCAAGCAAAGGAAAGATGTGTTATATACACCTAGGTATGTCTTTCTTTCCTTAAACTAGTAATATCATCCTTATGCATTACTATATTAAAGGGATAGGGATATATTTACTAAAAATAATTATATATAGCATCTAAATCTTGTACATTTGATAGATATCAATTAAGGATATACCCTTTAGTTATAGACCTGACTATTATTGAAATTCTCAAATTCGCCATCTCATTGTGCTCAAATGCTTATCTCTTACTATTGTCCATATCATTCTGATGACCTAAGTATCTTGTACTCCACTAAAATATTAAACATGATTAAAAACATTTGATATTAGTTTCATATCCATACATATTTTCTAGCACTATATACACTACCATCTATAGAGGGACACTATTGTTGATGGTAGTGTTTAGATCCTTATCTAGTGTCTAGTTTCCAACATTCATCCAAATTTTAAGAAAAATTAAATCTATGGGTTGACCTATTTGTCTTATTGAACCCTACCATGAGATATTTTGAAAATGTATGGAATAAATACAAGTCTAAGCCTTATCATTCCTCATATATTGAATACCAAGAAAACATCAACTAAAAAAATTAATCTACTACACAACCAAGCTATTTTCACCTATGATCAATCATATCAAGCATAAGAACAATCATATTATAGGTTTGAAGAATTTAAAGATAATCCCATGAAAAATATTTATAAAATTACAATATATATCTCTACATACATCATCATATAGTATATTTCAACCTTGTACACACACTTTCCCACACATAGGTGATAACTACATAAGTTTTAAGCCTTCCTTGGTATATTAGATATGTAGGTAGTGTTAATTGAAAAAGGCACCTTTGGGGCAACTTGACACCATGAGACCACTAACCCATTTTTTACTAAACACATTATAAGATTGAATAAGGGTGAAGAGATAGGGGTTGATGAAGCAATGAAGATAAATAACCTATATCCTATATCTATATATATATATATCAATAATAAGGATACATAAAACCCAAAATAATTAGGTTTGTCACATCTAGATCTAATCTTTATTCCATACTAGACATGTGTCATAATCAAACTCTATTGTCAATAATAGTGTATAGATATAAAATTAATGTTTGAAACTACCTAATTAAAATTTCCATAATTTGAATTTTAATCCATAATATTGATCCTACCTAATTTACACATGGTTTCTAGTTCGTAGCTTCCTATGTATAATATACCCATTAAGTGCCATTAATTTTTGTTTATTATAATACCATTTAATAGTTATACTTTAATATTTTTGGAAATATAAGTTGTATAAATTTATATCATTGTTTAGCTAGTTTTTTAAAATTAATTGGCCTATTATATATTAGTTTATCACCCTTTTGATTGAACTAATTCTATATTATTAACCTTATTAACACAAACTAATATATTTGTAGACCTAAAAAAGGTCGTGTGTGATAGATATATGAATATATTTATTTTAGTTAAGTTGAGTTAAATGATTTTTTTAATTCCAAGTATGTTACTTCTTTAAATTATACACTCTTAGAGTTATACTATCATTTTATTCACCACTTCTATTTATCTATCAGTTTATGGATAAAAGTGATTACAAAAACAGATCAATAAAATTGTATCCATAAAAAATAGGATGTTTTATAATATTCCAAAATGAATCTAGACATTTTAAAAGTATGGTTGATTTCTTTCCAAAGTAGATATTATTTCTTAAAAAAGATTAGAATTTTTATCTTACTACATAAACACAATCATTAAAATTATTGGAAGTAGGGTGTCCTTAGATAAATTCCATGAAAATGGATTCCTATGGTCTCATTGGAACTCAAAAATGTGTGTAATAACCTTGATTATTGTTAAATTTCTTTCAAATTGAACATGTGATTGATTTAGCCTTTTAGTGTTTTGCAAGTGTAAATATTAAGTTAGATTAAATGGTTGAGATATCTAAATCAGTTAAATAATATGAAATAATTAACCATTATTTTTGATGGATTTTTATTTCCTTTTACTTTCTAAAAATATTAGAAAATATGCATAAATAGAGACTTATCTATAAAGTGACTATCATGGAAGATTTGGGTTCTAAATAGGTTTGAGTGTCATTAATAGGGTCCTTATGCCTAATTACTCACTGGATAGTAGCACCCCACATAGATAGTAGTGTAATACTACTATAATATCCTTATAGTGTCACTAATTTCCTCTTTTTATGAATGTTCCTATCTTCTAGGAGTGCATGCACCTGTGTTTCTAGGTCTTATTCTTGCATGCATGAAATCTGAAACTCTATATTGTGCCTAGAAAACCTTATTTACTATGTAAACCCTAATCATGTTTGTAAATATGGCATGAGATTAAAATTTGTGTTCATTAGTATAATAATATGGACATCCTCAATTCCCCATTTTGAAGATAATTTCCTACATACCAATACTTTGAGGAGGGATCAAACACAATGTAGTTCTTCCACCTAGTGCTTGGTACAAGTGCAAGTGAATTCTAGAATGAAAATGGTCTTGAATGCCTTGAGTGTGCTTCATCTTTGAAATCTTTAAAATCTATGATTAGGGAAGTTGTAGATGGTATTATTTATAAGTAGGGTAGAATAGGGATCAAACACCTTAATTTTACTCAACTTGTTTCTTGTTTGGACAGGCTTTTGCATCTATCTTCCACATAGTCAATAGAAGTCAAATAATATTGTATTTATAAAGATTTGTAGCTTGTGTGGATAATAAAATGTACTTACGTTGACCTTAGGAGGTACACAAATTTTTAAAATATATCTATTTAGAAGTGCTAGGGCAAGGGACACTAGCACTAATTTGGGGACACTAGCACCATGTGGCTTCAATGTCCTTAATTTTGTGCCAGTGTCTAGCTAACAAACTATTGGGCACACTAGTTTGGAATTTGAGAACACTATCTTGGGACTATGTTTGGGATAAAAAAATATGTATGTAGTATTCACAATGTCTATACAAGTGTGGTAAAGGCTCTAGGATATGTTTAGGGAAAATGTAGGAATAAGTTATCTCAAGAAGCACTATAAGTATCCAAATACCACTTTTAGGTAATCACAATACCCCCTTTTATACTAAAAATGAATCAAAGTGAAATCACTAGTATAAAATAAAAGAGGTATACCTAGACTTACCTAAGAAGTGAAGCCCTTGTAGTTGAGTTTGAGTATGTGAATCTAGGTTTACTTATGTGAAACATGATCCAATCTAGTGAAATGCAATGAAACATTCAAAAATTAGTCCTTACTTAAGAGATTATATAAAGAAAAAGACTATGATGAATAAGTTAACTGAGTAAAGAGAGAGGAAAGGAATGAATACACTTCATTTGGTATGTCAACTAATGCATTATCCTGGTGATAACTTATATGTGTTAGTGTACATAGTGATTAAATAATTGAATATATTAGACTAAGCTGATAGATTTACCAATCCTCATATGTGGGTGGCTTAATAACTCAATCTATTTTTGACTCCATTTCCACCCCTTGATAATGGATCATGACTTGTGAATATCTTGGATAATGTTGTAAGTGTGTCTAATCCTTTAATGTGGCTATCTCAAGAACTTAATCAGGACATGAATTGATCATTACCCACATGTGTAAAGTTGATGCATCTAAAACTTAACTATCTAAAGTGTTTAAGGTATCTAATTGTGTATATCTAGCTATGTATATCAGATTTGTATACACTTAGGTACATTAAGTAGATTTGGGCTACTAAATAATGCCAACCACAATAAATTAAGGCATGAAACTAGTGACAATGTAGAATATGATAACAAGTGTATAAAACATAGAGACTGACATGGATTTTTATATTCCATCAAATCAACCTATGTGTAATTGATCATATGGAAAGTATGTGTTGTGCACATACGCCTGATATGATATTTAAGTATATTGATTCTAAATTGAGTATATAATATTTTATCTATATAACTGAATTGAATGTGGTAGTGATCATGCCATGCATTATGCCCCAAAATCTAATAATTGGTATGAATCTAAATTGAAATGTGTGTATCTAATAAAAATCTAAACATAACTATCAAACCTATGAATATATCTATATAGATATGTATTTTACTTAGTTTATTAGTCTAGCTAATTTGTACTGCCCTAAAGCTAGGTCTATTAAAAATTAGCATCATGTGGTGGATAATAGTACCTTGTGGCTCTAGTGTCCCAACTTAGGTGTTAATTTATATCTAGTCAAAAATATGGATGGTCTGAATTGATATTCGAGTCCCTATTTTTTCTTGTGTTTGATTTCTAAAAATGAGCCTATGTGCTAAAAATAATTTATGAATAACAAAGTAGGAGTGTGATCTCTATAACAAACCCTTTTGAATGCTCCTTATTTTGAGGGTAGCTGTGTAATGTGTGTAATAACTATCCTCAAAAGAAGTAGCTCTAAAAAATGTGTTAGGTAGAGCATATATATGATAAATGCATGATATTATAATATAATATGTAAACATAACATCAACATGTAAAATCATTTGAACATAAGTATGTAATGTGGAATGCATGTTATAATATAGCATTTCACAAGGGTGTCAAGATAGATGTAATTAATGTGTATAATATAAAAATGTAGTAACTACCTAAGGGGATGGGGTGTGATGTCCATCAAGACAACCAATTAGGAAGGATAGATTCATGAGGTACCTCATGGCATCAAAAACTAGTTTGTGTGTGTGTATATGTGTAACAATAAAAAACATGTGTCATGGTGAATATGCATACAAGAAATCATACATACAAAATGTAATATGAACATAGGATTAGGCCAAGGGGACCCAATAAAATAGACATAGGCACATGTCACTAAATCTAAGAATGGAAGACATACAAGGACATGTTCAATTTTCTACATAGGTAATAAAAAGGTAATTTGGCTTAGAGCCACATAGAAGGACATTTTTAAATGTTTGCATATACAATCAAGAAAACACACACAAGGGACATGGGCACATGTACAATGCATAGAAACATATAAATGGCATATAGCTAAAGATAAATAGCATATTTATATGCCCTTAAATATGTAAGAAGCATAGGAAACACAATCAAGTATAATCTAGGAAAGATATAAATTAAAGCATGTATAATTATGTAGAACAAATCTATGTAAATGTGAGATGTACATATGTTAAGTTTAACTAGTGATAGTCAATTGAAAATATGAGAAATGAGTATTGGTTATCAATATCAAGATATATCAATGAATAAACTAGAATGTATATAATGTAAGGATAGAACATGGTAGTAACAATTGCATAGGAAATGCCCTCGAGTGGGTGGATGTATCAAATGAATAAACCTAAACTGATATATATTCCCCTAGTAGGTAGATGATAGTATTTTTGGATTATTTTAGTTGATTGAAGTCCTATATGTAATATGAAAGCACTTTATAAGAATAAGTAAAGCATGTGTATGATAAATATTGACTATACTAATATATATATATAACATATGTAATATCTAGCAAGTGTAATAAATGTAAACATAACAATGCATACAATATGTAATTTTTTTGTTTTCAAAATATTTGAATATTATTTTTATTTTGGCATGTTATATTTTATTTTTATTTTATGAGTATAAGATATGTACAAGAAAATGAAATTAAACTCTATATAAGGAGCGAGAGAGAGAAAGAAGTATGTACAATAGTAAGAACCATACTAAACAATGAGTCTCATTAGAGACTTATTATCACTATGACTTGTGTTGAATAAGGTAACTATGATAATATTATAGTGTTAAATGGAAATTATTACCCTAAAATATAATATGTTTTACAATCTGTGTCTGAATCTACTTGTGTAGTGACACTATGAAGTTGTGGCACTAACTCTGAGGCCATATGAATTATAGGGGTCTTGGGAAACCATCTATTTGAAGAATAAGTTATAGGTGATTTAGGTGATATGTTATTAGAAACCCTATAGCTTAAAAAAACTAATCTCATCATAAACTAAGTAGAGGAAGATCCCCTAGAATCTATGCCATATCTCTGATGCAAGGTCTCTTTAGTAATGATCTCCATGAGAGAGTATGTGTATGCATTGATACTATAGGAGTAGACCTAGCCTAGACTAATGGCTCATATAAAAATTATTATTTATTCATATGATATTTAATCTCTACTATAATTTATAGCTTTGAAATATTTGGTAATGGTGTTGGGACTGTAACTAGTTTTTGTGTTAGAACTATAGTTGAAAACTATGCTAAAATGCCTATTGGATGGGTGGAGGAAATCATATGGGATAACCTCAACCTTAACTAATTTATTAGAATTTATATAATTTAGGAATTAATGTAATATATATGGGATATCTCAGATCTATTATAACCATGGCTTACCTAGTAATATATCAAATACACTTGCAATAGGTACTACTAGGAACTGAGTGGTTGTGTGTTGGTCTAGCCTATAATGGAAGTATAATGTCCACGATGGAGCTACGAACATGGACATTGAATCCACTAATATCATTGCATAATATATATTTATTTTTGTAACAAAAGTGTTTTAAGAGTGTCATAGTGCACATGCTTATGGTTGACCTATTGTCAACCATACCACTCTGAATAGGATGGTGGTCTATGTATGGTCTAATGAAGAGTGCATGTAAATATATGTCGTAATACATAATATCCTTATTTTAAAATTTGATAAGTGGCATATGTGGAAATTTCATGTGATATATTCCAATAATTTTATGCAAGGGATGTGTTTCATCTATAATTGGGTGATAAGAATCTAGTGGTGGGTGTGCCTAATATGTATAGTGAACATTTGATGTGCCCCTTGTTTATTGTATGATTTGGGAATGGATCTAAAAATATATTTATTGCATTATATTATATTTTAAATGGTTTTTATTCCTATGTGGGTGTGCCCACATCAGTCATATGATGCTTAATTAGATAGTATATCTTATGCTTTAGTCTGATGCATATATTAGTTGTGTGGCCTGGTGCACTATGATACTTGTAGAATGAATTTGAATCATATTTACTTGGAAGATGATGTGTCATATAAAAATATTTAATGGGAGGGAGGGATATAAAATTTCATTCCAAGAGATGTTGTATAACCCATGTCGGTGACTCTGGAAGATCGGTGAAGACTTTACACTAATGAATAGATAAAATCACTATGAGAGATTACTTAGAAGATGCATGAATATGGCCTTTTGATCACTTTTTTTCTCTACGGTACTTACATTTTATGGATGTGTCCTTTAAATATTAATAGTTTATTTTGATCCATTTCTTTAATTGATTTTTCCCATTGATAAGAGCTTAATCTATCTTTCCTTAACAGTGTGGCACAAATCTAAAAATGTAGGAAAATTCTTAAATAAAATAGCTTTGTGTAATATTGGTAGGAAAATTTATTTAAATATTTATTGAAGCACTCTCTCTTCCATGGGGATAGTCAATTTGGTTAATATTATCTTGTATCATAAGATATAATATGTGATAGGCTCATTCAACTTTTGCTTTAGATATGCTACTTGTGCATATGATATCGTATCATTGATGTTGATAGAGAAATGTGATAGAAACATATTTGATAAAGGATTTAACATAATGATAGATGGATTTGGTAAATAATATAACCACTATAGGTCATAATCATTGAGACTGTATGGAAATAACTTCATAAGAATCCAATCATTAGATACATAGTCTAAGCATTCTGCATGAAAAGCTCTAATTTGATGCTCTAGGTCACCCTTGCCATTATATAGTGTAATATTAGGTTCCATTAAAATCGATGGAAAAGGAGTTGTTACTATGTGATGTGAAAAATATGTATGTAAGGTAATGTTGAAATCCAAGTCATGTGATGGCCTAGTGGCTCCCTTCTCCAGATGTAACAATTTAGAATACAGAGTATGAATCTCATTCATAAGGGATTGTACATCTACAGTGGAGAAACTAGCCACAAATGGTGTAGTTATCATTGATGATTGTTGAATAAAAATATTAGGATGTGGTATCTAAATTGGTTGATTTGGCCCACTAGAGGTGTAACAACATTATTAACTAGGGGAGTTGAAGATTGGCCATTGTTTAATTTTTAGAGTTCTTCCTAAAGATTATTGATGAAGTCATATTGTATATATGTATGTTTGGACACAAAATATTGTAATTATTGATTATTAGTTTCATCAAATCTATTTTTAAATTTTTCCATTATAGTTGTAAAGGTAGGAAAACAAGTTTTTTATATTTTGAACCTTTAAATAATGTTAGTCTAAGAAAGATTACAAAAAATAAATATGGAAGAAAGTCTAATATTTTAGAACTAAAATATGAGTATGAATATAAAATGGATATAAAACCTAAGTGTGTCTAAGGTTAAGATTTTGTGAATATAGGGTTTTATTTTAAAAAAATTATATTAAAAAAAATTAAAACCCTAACATGAAATTAATTTAATTATCTAGGTTGTCTAAAAAAAATAGAAAATCAAAAGTATGCATACCTAATTTACTACACAAAATTTATGAAAATACAAATTAGGGTTTAAATAATATTTGAAGTAAGTTGGGTTCACCAAATTATTTAACCTTTGAGCATTTTGCAACTATAAATCTGAAGTTAGATTAAATGGAAGAGATGTCAAAATTAATTAAATAATATGCAATAATTAACCACTGATTTGTTGTGTATTTTGAATTCTTTTTACTATCTAAAAATAGATATAAATATGCACAAATAGATAATTATCTAGAAAGTGAATGTCACAAAAGAGTTAGGTTTAAAAAATTAGGTTCTAGATAGGTTTGAGTGTAGTTAATAGGGTCCCTAGGTCTCATTACTCATTGGACAGGAGTGCCCTACCTAGATAGTAGTGTCATAATATTATAGTGTCCCCAAAGTGGTGTTAATGTCTTATTTTTAGGACTATTCATATTTTCTCCAAGCACCTTTTTTTGTGTTTTAGGGTCATGTTCCTATGTGCACAAAATTTGGAATTATGTATTATGATTAAAAAACCTAATTTAGTGTGCAAACCCTAATCCTCCTTGCAATTATGGTATGAGATGAATATGTGTGTTTGTTAGTAGGATATTCTAGACATCCTTAATACCCCACTATTAATATAACTAAATACATACCAATACTCTAAGGAGGGACCAGGATCGATGTAGCTCTCCCAACTAGTGTTTGTTATAAGTGAAAGTGAATTCTAGAATGAGAGTGGTCTTAAATGCCTTAAGTGTGCTTGAGCTTTGAAATCTTGGATTAGGGTTGTTGTATCTAGTATTATGTAGAATTAGGTCAAAATAGGGATAAAATACATTAATTTAACTCAACGTATTTCTTGTTTGGATAGGATTTTGCATCTATATTCCATCTATTAAATAGAAGTCAAATAGTCTTGTATTTATGGATATTTGTAGCTTGAGAAAATAATAACATGTACTTAAGTCAACCATAGGAGGTACACACCTTAAATAGTATATCTATTTAGGAGAGTTAGGTTAAAGGAAACTAGCACTAATTAGGGTACAATAGTGCCATATGGCTCTAGTGTCATTAATGTGGCACTAGTGTCTAGCTGGCAAAATTTTAGGCACACTAAGTTGGGATTTGGGAATTCTATCTTGGGACTATGTTTGGGCTAATAAAAGATGTATATGGTCTACACAATGGCTATAAAAGTGTGATAAAGTTTTTATGATAAGACTAGGGATAATATAATAATAGTATATCTCAAGCAACACTCTTAACATCCAAATACCACTTTTAGGTGATTATAGTAGTTTAAGACTTCATGTATTTGAATATGTTAAACCTAAGATGTGGCCATACAAAGTAGTTTTGAAACACTATAAGAGTATTTTAAAATCCAAAATGTCATTCACATTTACTAATATTATTCTCCCATATTATTTTATCTCTTTGCTTCTTGAAGAAAGTATAAGTTCCCTAGGTTATATAAGAGTCCATCATATATGTATAAGTTTGGAACTAAATTACCACAAAGGAAATTATGATAGAAATTTGTACAATACATTTTATATATATACAATTATATCTATGCATTGAATTCATGTTCATATGTCTCAATTATGAAAAGGATATCTTAAAATGATAGATGGCTCAAATAATTTGTGACTAGATTGGCATTGAATTTCTTATGTTTGATGTTTAGATGGTATTGTTAAAGATAAGAAGACCAGGTTTTATGCCACTCTTGTTGAAACTTATTCGAATTCTATAATAACTAATGTATCTTATAATATTATAGATCAATGTATCCTTACCCAAGACATACTGCTTACATGCCTAAACAATAGTATAAAGTTTGTTATCATAGGTTGGGTAATTTATTTCCAATGCTGTGAATTTTTTACTATGTTAGACAACTAGGTGGACATATTGAGTTAATACTACTTCGAGTGTAAAATCATAGGTATTTTTTTTAGCTCAAATGATTCTTGAATACTTGATAATGTAATTATTGTTTTATAAAATAGTCTACAGTTAAATTATTTGAATGCTTTATGTTGTGTATATTCCTAAAATAAATTTGGTTTAGTTCCACCTTTGGTAAGTTGGTTTATATGGAAGGTCACATGATAAAATCCAAGTGAAAATCTCATGTATAAATTTGTTAACCCTAAGAATTTGTGAAGCTCTATGATATTATTTAGTTGTCACCATTATTGGATGATTTGAATCATGATTATATCCACATGTACTCATTGTGTGTCTACTATGTTTAACAAATTGTATCTCCCACATGGAAAATAAAAATTTATCTATGTTTTCATACATCTTATGTTTCCATAATGTGTCAATAAATTTATTTATATAGAACGAATGTTCATCTAATGTTTTTATTAATATTAGAATGTCATCAAGGTAGACTACAAAAAATGAAGTAATGAATGACTTGATAATGTTACTCATCATCTACATAGATGCATTTGGTATGTTGGTTAAACCAAAAGTATTGACAATCCATTCAAATAAACCTTATTTAGCATTTAAGGTTTTCTTCAATACATTTGTATTCTCAATAACAGTCCAGTTATACTCAAACTTAAGATCTATTGTAGTGAATTATTTTCATGATGTAGCTATTCCAGTAGGTCCTTAGTCATTAGAACCATGTATAAGTTATTCATTGTGATCTTATTGATAGATTTATAATTAATGTGCAAACTACATGTTTCATCCTTATTTCGTGAAATAAATACAAGGTTGTTGCAAGTTAATGAGTTGGGTTTGATATATCCTTTATCCATGAGTTCATGAATCTTCCACTTGATTTATTGCTCATTTAAAAAAGTATTTTAGTAAATATAGGAATTAAGTATAGGTATTCAAGGAATCAAATCAATAGTGTCTTTCACCACATAGTGTGCAAGAACTTTTAGTGAATGAAATAAATCCTTGTATTTTTTCAACTTGGGGTTTATATTTTTAGGTCTCTAATACTAATGTTATAGAAGTTGTGGTATGTAATTACACTAAGAGGATGCTATTACATTCATATCTCAAAATAAAAATCATAAACTTATTACTAGATATGATGAGCTTATTACACTACTTGATCATGATATTAATGAGTGATATCTTAGGAAATACTTATGGTATGAGGTATCTCTTATCACCAACATCTATGACAACATTTATAGGATTTTACTCATATACTATATGTCTACGGTAAATATATGGTTTACCAATCAAAAAATCACATAATTTTAATGAAATGATATTATAAAGGATTGTACCTTGATAGTGATTTATGTTATACACTAATTGACACTTCTGAGTGACTTATTTCTTGGATCATGCACTAAACCATCTGATAGCGTATGGTTTTGAGTGAGGCATTGGAATAAATTTCAATATACAAACTACATGAATAAAAATTAAGTTATTTTTAATTTCATTGTCAATAATAAAGTGTATTAGTTGAGGATTCATTCAAATTTAGAAATAGACTAATCTCTATACTTCATTTATTTCTATAATATTAGTTTTGAGAGGTGTTTTGACACATAAAACAATACACAAGGGTTGTTAGTTGCTAGATTATCTTAAAATTATGGATCTATTACAATAAGAGAACCTTCCCAAATGTATCGATTAGCAGGTATTGGTACATAATGTAACCCAATTAGCTCATTATGACCATTCCATATCAAGGGTATTCAATGAGTATTTCATACAAATCATATGCATCCTAAATGAATATATTATGTTTATAGAACTAGAAAAGTTACCTAACTATAAATAAATATCTAATTCAAAGACACATGTCTATCACATGGATTCAATAGTACATAAACAATAATAGGTGAAAGAACATGCAATTAAGATAAACATTAAATTCAGGCTATGACTCTGAAACTAAACTAATCTAATCTAGAAAATTGGAAAAATTAAAAAAGAGGGAGGGGTAGGGATAAAAGAAAAATAAATATCCTACTTTATAATTTATATCATCTTGAGTAAATTGAGTAGATAAATACCTAGATGAATTAGTCTTTAGTTGAACTAGACATAGCACAACTCCAATTAAGGATGGTACAAGAGTCTATAGAATGAATTAGAAGATTTGATGAGGAAAATAGGGTCACCATATGCACGTGTAAAACAAGTATATCAAATGATAAATATTTTAGATAGATATGTTTCAATTAAAATATTGATTGGGATTCATCAGATAATCATGTGAGTTATAGACATGGCTTCCAAATAGCCTTGACTCAAAACGCTAATTTAGAAAGTAGTAAAAATACATGAAGGAAAAGATTGAACTATTTAACTATAGAGAACCATCCATATTGGTCGACTAATATAATATATTCTAAGGGATCCAACCCTTGTTACAATGTAAGAGCTAATCATAGATAGGAATGTAAGCTTAAGGAGTTTCAAAATTTACCACTAATGGGTTAGTTATAACTATTCAAATTAGAGGATCCACTTGAGATTAATTGGGAATGAATTAAAATTTAATTCAATCATGAAAATATAAATAACCATGCTTGATAGGACCAAGAATGAATTCCTATAAGATAATGTAGCTGATATTACATTGGCATAGCCAACTACCCACATCCTGTGTAGCTAAAATCATGCTTCTTTAAGGCAATCTTTTATCTTTAATGATTCTACACTTGATTTTAATGTACATGACACATATTGAATAATGTTGATACTCATTACTACATTGAATTCCAACATTTTTAATCATTTTTTGGTTAGAAACCAACTACAACATGATTCTATAAATCAAATTAGATGGACATTCCATTCTTCAATTTTAATGGTTTTGATGATAATACAAGTTGTCATGTTTGAAATAGTGCCTTGTTGGATGCATATAAAACATGTAATTTTCTTTTATGGTTCATTTTAATGAGGATATTTCTTAGATTCTTCATTTTCCTTTATTTTTCTATTGTTCTTTCTCTTGTAGGTCCCATTTTTCCACTTGGTAGCTCATTAGTCTTTCTAATCTTTGCTTCAAAGCTATTTTATGTTGTCATATCCAAAACCACACATAATTTTATCATTATCTTGGGCTCTTTATGTCTTTGAATTAAATAATTTACACTTGTTGTATCCTTTAATTCCTAGGCTATTTATGGTTTAGGCTAAGGGTGCATTCGTTCCAAGCTCTCAAGCTTCCAAGAAAGTGCCACGTGGCATCTTTTAGGGCCTTGGGACCACAATATGATTGACCATCTACATAATGGTTTAATGAATTTGAGGTTATGAGGCTATATTTTTTCGGGGTTTAAAATTTTAATGTCTTAATCCCTTTGATATTCTGAGTAGGGTGAATTTTAGTGATGAATATTGATTAATACACAAATATTCTAATTTTTGGATTTTAGTTTTGGCAATTTTTAAGGTTAATATATGGGATTGGATTGCCAAAATTTTAGGGATATAGATTATGTTTGGGGTTGGCTGACCAACCCTTTATAGAATTATCTTATAAATTAATTTAATTTTCTACACACACACATACACATAATATATCATATGATATAAATTATTTTGGGGGTCTGATAGAGTCATTTGACATAACCTCTTAGCAAAGCCATTTGGCCTAGCTATTCGATAGAGCTGTTTAGCCTAGATATTTGGTAGAACCATTTAGCCTAGCCATTTGGTAATGTTATTTAACCCTATCATTTGGTTGAGTCATTCAACCCTATCATTCAATAGAGCCATTCATCCTAGCCATTTAAACATAATATTTGGACAAGTTGTTCAACTTTACCATATGGCCCAGGCATTCAATAGAGCCATTTAGCCTAGCTATTCAACCTTATCATTCAGTTAAGCCATTCGACCCTATCATTCAGTCAAACCATTCAACCTAGTTGTTCATTTTAGTCATTGAAATCTAAGAGGACATAAATCATGGTGTAAAAATTTGAAACCTATGTTATAAAAAACCCCAATTGGGTAGAAAACCTAGAAAGTGAAAACAAATTCTAGACCTATCAATTCACCAACGTTGTAAATTAGAATCACCTAAATGAATCTAAGGGGGTTTTAGATATGGGATCTTAAAATTTACCCTAATTTTGAGGTTTTTTGTTATCATGATTTCACCATATGGCTTGGTCTCAAGGCCTAAAGGCCTTAAAATAACATAGTCAAGTATCTAAAATATTTTTCCCTCAAAGGGATGCAACAATAATATTTTGACACATGGAAGAAACTAAGAGAAAACTTGAAATTGACTAAGTAAAAGAATAATTTTTTTGAAATGACTTAGTCATTTTCTCAATTGAAACACTAATTTATTCTAATATATATAAATGAGACTAAGTAAAATAATGAATTTTCATGAACTCTTAGTCTTTTCAAATCAAAATAAAATATAAAATAATTAAATTACTCAAGAGAAAAAGTTGTACAATTCAGAAAAAGTTAGATAATTGGCATAAACCTAGGGGAAAATGCTCTAAAATGGAAGTTGTAAAATGCATATTAAATCACAAGCATGAAGATAGACCAATAATTAATGACTCTATACAAGTTAAAATATTAAAATTAATGCAATACTAGATGTGAATTAAACTAAAAACTTATGATGAACATTTGATTTTTTAGACTCAATTAAAGAAAAGAAGCATAGTTAGATTTAAATATTCACATCTAATATAATTCACTCCCAAGAAGGTTACTTAAAACAATCAATCACTAGACTCATTAAGGTATAAAACCAAACTCTAGACTAAAAAAGGGTACTTTTTTAGTTTAAAAGTGGGTCATTTTGGGTAGGAAACAAAAAATGGTGACTCTTACTGGGATATACTCCTGAGTATATAGGTAATCCATAATTTTTAGTTTCATAAGAATAAAAAGCATTAGATTCAAGAAATAACCCATAACAAAATAGAATTTAAAGGTACTAAAGTCCATAAAAATAACTAAAATACTAAGCTAATAATTCATCCAAATACTATTCAAGTGTGTGCTCAAGTGATTAATTTTAACTTATTTTTATGCACACATAGTAATTCATATTTGCATAACTCCAAAACTAATGAGGGAGAAAATATTTTACATTTTATTTTGGGGGGAAGTGGTGTGGGTATTGCTTTATTTCTAGCTAGGTGTTTATAACCTCGACAAAATACCTATTGATCATTCCAAAGGCCTTAATCCACTACCAAAGAGGTCTAAAAGCCTATGGTAGAGGTTGAAAAGATCACACATTTTAGGGAAAAAAATTAGATATTGAGTTTAAGTTTATTTTGAAAGAATATCTTGCATTTTTATCCATAGAGGGTTGGGTTCCAAGCCACGAATAAAATGAAATTATGAAATTCATGTCAAATCAAGGCAAAATACAATTTAATCTATGCTACAATTTTATTTGGATATTTAATTAAGTGTCTTGGATGGTTTTAGATAAGATAATAACTTTTCAAAATTCACAGTTTTTGTTCATAATCATTGACCTTTGAAATTAAATAAATGGACAAATAAATAATAGTAATTTACACATGATTTTTGATTAAATTTGTAACTAGGTTCTTTTATAACCATTTATGTTTCTTATATAATATTATTTATCTTAAATATTTTTATTAATAGAGGAACCATAAATAAAAATAGTTGGTATAAACACATCACTAAAAGTATAAAAAAACAAAAGAAAACTTAAGGTAGTAATAACAGATAAGAAGGAAAGGAAAAAAAGAAAAAGAAAAAAAATAGGAATGGGAAAATAATTTATTTAAAATGGTTTTCTAGTAAATACATGATTTAATTAGTTAGACACTTGATTTTATTTAGTATTTTGATAAGGGAAAAGGAAACATCTACTTGCATCTATGTTATCCCTTATGATTGAATACACTATCCCATAAAGATTTATCTATGTTTAGTTCATGACATTTAAGTAAACCATGACTATAAAATAATGCATTATATCTACATCTAAATTGTAGAAAGTGTGAGTAATAGAGTAAATAAAATACATCAATCCATACATTGCATTACATAGAACGATAGGGATAGGAATTCATACCGACCATACTAATTAGGATATCTAAACTAAAAGTGGAATGTTCTTTGTTGTAGATAAAGGATGAATAAATTTTTGGCTTCCCTTTGATGTAAATGGATGCCTGTGTATCACAATATTCATTGTCTATGTCATCTATAAGGCATGGAAGTGGTTTAAGTTCTTCATATATCATAGATCTTCAAAAAATTTATCAATGGGTAAAGTATGTGGAGATTTTGGATTAATTATATCATTCTCAAGTTGCATCTCCATTGACATGAATTCTTCATTCAAGCCACTCTGTTTATGATCTTTTATTTGTATCTTGACCATATTTATTATCTTGAATGTGGAACATGTAGGTATTTGGTAATCAGGGATGGTTATGGTGTCATCAAAAGAATTAATGAGCTCCTTATCTCAATTTAATTCAATATTAGAGAGGAAATCATCCTCATTCACACCTAAATGTTTTTGAATTCCCATTTTCGGCTTGACTACCTCTACTTCTAGGGAGGATACATGGTTTCCAAATTTAATATGTTCTAACATAAGACTATCTTAAGTGGAAGGATCACCAATATTTGTTCATTCCAACTCATCCCCATCAAAGGGACAACTTGTTTATTATTGGTATTATTTTATTTCATTCCCTTATGATGAAGTAGGGATGGTCTTATCACTACCATATAGATGTTCAACATCTTAGACTAACTATTAAAATGCATGATTAGGAACATATGATAATGATGGTCGATATGAATAATATTCATCTTCCTCCTCTAACTACTCAATCTCTTTTTATTATTATTCTAGTTGATTGAAATATTATTCAATTGGATTTTACTCATTTAATGTGGGCAACCTTTTATCAATTACACTTTTGGTCACTAGGTCATCTTATACCAATGTTACTTCCTCATATTTGGAGTCATCATTTATACTAATAAAACATTTAAATAGTGGATTAGTCTTGTTAAATGGGATGTTCTCAGCATCCATTACTAGTTCAACATTAGTAACACAACTAGGTTTACAAACTCTTAATGGTGTATTTAGGTATGTAGTTTCATAGTTTAAATTGTGCATTGCCTATTAATTATCTCCTATGGTAAATATTATCTGATGAGTAATATCATTTAAATATACTAAATCACTAACATAATATAAATAAACCTATTGATTATGCATATAATTAATTGAATTACATTCATTAAAAGAGTAATGAAGACTCTCATTTGTTATAGGTAGGTTTAGTTAGATGAAGGCTTGGAGTAATGATTCATTGTAAGGCACATATTGAACCATGGGTTGAATTGCATATATGTAACTCAAATGATCTTGGGCATAAATTCACTTTTTATATAATTTATCACTAAATCCTTGAAGCATCAATTGTTTCTATACATTGATAGGTTATTGGTAGACCATTGCTAATGATGAGAGGGTAGATGGTTCATTTTGATGAACATGGTATTTAAAGGACCTCACACATTCATATATACTCCCATAAATACATGATCTATTTTTATGAAAGTATCCTTTAACCTAGTGTATAGCTTATGTAATCTATAGTTAAACACACTAGCTAGTTCATCAAAATCGTTACAAGTCATGGTAAATTAATAAAATGGGACATAAGGGTTAATGGGTACATTGAAACAATTAAGGAATAAATTTTCAAAGATTGATAAAGTGGTGATTTACCCTTATGGTATACCAAGGTACCAAGAATAGGTCATTTGATCTAGTGATAAAGGGAATATGATACAAGCCACATCCTCATGTTGAATCTCCCTTCTGATATTGGCTTCTTTAAAATCTTAGATATGTTCTTTAGTAGTCTTTACCCCAATATAAATATACTTATAGAATAATTTATGGGTATTTTTTGGAAAGTCATGTGAAGGTCCTAGAGTGATCATAAGATATTTACATCTTACTAGCCAAGAAAGGGACATTGGAGGACTTAGATAATCAGTTTTCCAATCTAGTAACCTAGAAAAGAACTAGTTGACTCTTAAAAAATAAATAATAAATCTAAAATAAACTAATTTATCCCTCCTTCTAGTGTCAATAATGTTGGAAGGTGTTTTGACATGACCAGATATAGGTAGGGGTTGGTATTCCCTAGCCTCTCCTAAAATAAGTGATCTTGTGAAAGAAGAGATCCTTCCCTAAGGTCTTGGTTACCAAATATTGGTATGCAGGGTAACCTAATCAACTTGTTGTGACCATTCCATATCAATAATATTTATAAAGTATTTAATATAAATAATATGCATCTTAAATAAAGAGCTTATTCCTATAAAACCAATAGAATGATCTAACTATAAGTAAATGATTTATTCAAATAAACACATCTATTACATGGATTCAATAATTCATAAAAAATAATAGGCAAAAGAGCATGCAATCAAGATAAATATTAAATTAAAAGTACAAATTAAAATCTAAACTAATCTAATGTAATAGAATAAAAATTATAAAAATAAGGAAGGGTAAGCAGAAAAGATAAATAAATATCTCACTTTTTAATGTAGACCAACATGATTTCATTTAGAAAATAGATCCCTAAATAAACCAGTCTTTAGTTGAGCTAGACCTAAAATAAATCAAACAAAGGATGATCCTAGAGTCTATGGAATGAATTAGTAAAGATAATGAGTAAAATAGGGTCACCATATATATATATATATATATATATATATATATATATATATATATATATATATATATATATATATATATATATATATATATATAAACCAATTATATCAAATGACAAAGCATTTAGATAGAGATTTTTATATTAAAGGATCAATTGGGGTTCATTAGATAATCATGTGAGTTATATACATGGATTCCAAATGGCCTCGACTCAAAAAACTATTTTAGAAAGTAGTAAAAAGGCATGAAGTAAATGATTGATATGCTTAACTAGGGATAACTAGCTAGTCTAGTCCACTAATATACTCTATTATAAGGGAGCTTGATCTTATTACAATGTAATAACTAATCTTATATAAGAACATAGGCTTGAGGAGTTTTAAATTTTCCTATTAACGGGGAAGTTATATAGATTAAATGAGGCTATAATTGAGACCAACATGGAATGAATTCCTAGTTAATTTGATCATGAAAGTATAAGGTTTCATGCTTGATAGGACTAGGAGTGAATGCCTGCAAGATATTATAGTTGAGATTGAATTGGGATATCCATATACCCAAATCCTATATTGTTTAAATCACACCCTTTTAAAGAAAATTTTTATGTTTTATGTTTGATCCCAATGTGGACACAACCTATTGATTAATGTTATTACTTAGTCATGTATTGAATTCCATCATTCCTTGATCATTTATTATTAATAAATTATCTTCAACTTGATTATGAAAATAAAATTAGATGTGTAATCCATTCTTGGCTTTTGATATTTTTTACAGCCATATGGGTTGTCAAGTTTGAAATAGTGACTTGATAATTTCACTAGTGTGTCCTTTGATTTTAAGTATCATTTCCATGTGGATATTTATAAATTTATTCTTCCTTTTCCTTCACTATGTTATTGTCCTTACTCTTGTGGGTGTCATTTTTCCACTTGGAACTTCATTCACATTCTAGAGATTTACTTCATTATTTTATATTGTCATATCCATGGCCACGTGGCATTTTATCACTATCCTAGGATTTTTATGTCTTTGTCTTTAATCATCTCCATGTTTCAACTCCTTATTTCATGGGCTCTTTATTATTTAAGTTAATGGTTCAATGGTTATAATCTCCTAGGCTTCCAAGAAGGTGTCATGTGGCATCTTATCGAGGCCTTGGGACCATGGGATGATTGATTTTTTGTCTAATGGTTTAATGCCTCCAAAGTTTCAATGCTCTAAGGCTATAGGGTTCTGAGGTTTTGAATTATAATGGATTAATCCCTCCAAGCTTCTGATATTTTAGGTTGTTAATATTGTGCCATGTGTTGTGATCTTAGGGCCTAAAAGCCTTTAAAAAAATTAGACAATTTTCTAACATATTTTCCCCCAAAGTCAATAGCATTGATATTTTGGCATGTGGAAGAACCTATGATAAAATAAAAAAACATAAAATTTAATAAAAAAATAATAATAATTGTTAAACAACCTAGTCATTTACTTGATTGAAAAGATAGTTTAGTACTATATATATATATATATATATATATATATATATATATATATATATATAACTAGATAAAATAATGAATCTGTATGAAATCTTAGTCATTTTGAATCAAAGTGAAACATAAGAGGACTAAATTACTCAAGAAAATAAGCAATAGAACTCTGAAATAGTTAAATTGCATAAACCTAGGATGAAATGGTTTAAAAATAAATTTATAAAATTAATTTCAAATCAAAAACATGAAGATAGACCAAGACTTAATAAATATATACAAATTCATATATTAAAACTAATGTAGTCCTAAATGTGAATTATACTAAGAACTTATAATGAACATTTGATTATTTAGATTCAATTAAATCAATGAAGAACAATTATATTTAGATCTTCACATCTAGTAGAATCCACTCCCAAGAAGGCTACTTAAAACAATTAGTCACTAAAATCCTTAAGATATAAGATGAAACTCTAGAGAAAAAAAGGGTCCATATTTTTTAGTTTTAAAATGGGGTTTTTGTGCAAGAAAAAATAAGTAGTAGATAAAATTTAGAGTACCCACCATTTCATTAGGGTCATGTTAATTGGTATGCTTACCTTTATCTAATGATGTGGTGTTTCTATTTGTTAACTCAATCTATGCAAGTAGGGACTTTCTAGCATGACATTTCTCATTAGAATTATTATTGGAGTTTTAAATTAAATGACACTTTATAGTCTTGGGATACTTATCCTAGTCATTTAAAGAGTGTTTCTTATTATATATAGGGTGATTTGAGATATTACCTAGTTTGGAATTATACTTAAAATAGTTAGAGTGTTGATTTATTTTAGACTTAGAATATTTTGTCTTAGTATTATCCTTATCCTTCATTTCAAACTTGCAAGAATTCTTTTATTATTATTTTATTAAAGAGGTCAGTCATAAATAAATACATGATTGGATATGTAGTCCCAATTATGACTTATACTTATACCAAGTTTGGACAACAAAAATTAAAAGGTATACATGTATTATTGCACATATTTTTATTTTCCTTGGCACAACTAGGAGAACTTGATGTACTACTCATCATAGTTGACATTATGATAATAGGTTTATTTGAGTTTATATACAAAACCATTTCATGTGTCTACAAACTTGTATAAATTACCTCAATCTTCACAATATTCTTATGAAGTCCATTAGTTTACTGACCATTTATTTACTAATAAAGAAACTTCCAAAAGAGAGAATGTAATATTTTCTCAATCAAAAAATTAATTAACCACATAATCTAAGAAAATTATGTTAAAATATTTATCTAGGGAATTGCATCTATTTTTCTTTTAAACATTGGGATATATAGATTGACTTGTACCTTGTATGGCATTTAACCACCAAATGACATATGATAATGAGAGGTACTAAATGGATAAAACTACTTTTGAAGTAGAGATAAATGATCAAAGATACTTTCTCATTCATGTGCATGATGTTATTCCAAATCTTCTTTATGTATTTTCAATGCATCATCTATCATATTCTAGAACATTATTTAAGTTAGAATCATCAAATATTTTTCTCCCATATGAGGACATGAAGGAAGTTATTGTTGAAGTTATAGGTTACACCCAAAATGAGAAAGAGATTGTTCAAGTCCCCTAATCAAACCTAGTCCAACATTTGATTGACATAAAATAATGGGTTATATGTTTGCATGCCAAATATATAAAATTTAAAGGTTTATCTCCCTTGATATGAAAATGTAATGATTTTCCTAAAACATATAATTATCATAAGGAAAATGGAAAGAGATGAAAAATAAAACCAAAACCTAGCTTATGTGGTGATGCACCTAATTATTTAATAATCCACTCTCAGCTTAAACACTTATATGACTACTAATGAATCTAATGGGGACAAGAGTTGATCAGATTCTATGGCAAGTTTCCAAACCTGAGTATTTTAAATGAAGGTTGGGTAGACACCTACAACTTGAAGGATAGAAAAGATAAGGTCTATGCAAGACAAAATAATGTCTTTGACTCTCCAAGATAAATCTCCTTTAACAACACTTCACACAACATGTAAGGAGATAAAAACGATGAAAGCAAGGTATATGAAGGACATGCATATGATGAAAAGTAACATACACTATGTAGATGAAATCTTAATGATATACACTTAAAATTCACTTAGAATATGAACTTGCCTTGTATTTCTTCAAGAGAGTTATACAAAGATTTTTTTAGAACTTTGATACACCCAGTCAAGGAATGGAAAAGAAGTTCTCAATGCCTACATTTATTGGAAGAAAGGAAGGTAAGAGAGAAGAAATTTGGTTTAGAATGAGTCATCAATGATCCTAATATGGCCTAAAGTAGTTACACAAGCATTTTATTCCTATAAGAGTGTTAACATTCATTTAATGAAGGAATTTTAGCATAGAGGTGGTTTTAACTCCTTTAAATAGCCTCAATTATGCTTTGATGTTCCAAAAAATAGATCCAAATTCCTCATTTTGGTATTTATTAAATGCATATGGGGGTATAAATAAGGTCATCTTAGGCTTTGAGTAGCCTTGGCATCAATGTGCATGAAAAATTCCTCATGAAATTTCCTTTGACTTACAATAAAGACCCCATTTGATGTGAGCCCACCCAAGTAGTAGTTAAAATGTTTTGAAAGGGTAAATAAACATCTTCACACCACCTTCTCTTTGTTAGATCCTTCCACTTGTTTGATAAATATGCCTATATGATTAGCTTCTCAAAATTCTATCTAAGTTCACCATGTTAATGATTCAACAGCTAAACCTATGCTTCAATATCATCTGATAAAACTTTGATAATCTTTGAAAATTCCATAATTTATTGACATTGATGTTTTTGAATAAATATCTACCTATAACAAAATTTAGTTATAAATCAATAGGCCACAAAACCTACCCATAGATTGGTAGTTTTAAACAAGATGTTGAGATCCCTTTTGTGGTTATTCATGGATTTAAATGATGTTAAATAAGAATAAGTCTTTCATATGCTCCCTCAATAGTTTATATTATTTTTCTAGGTGTTGCAACATATAAACTAACAAAAACCTTGTTATTTTACCATTTCAGGAGGCATTTTTAGACCTTTTGTACTATCCAATGCCATGGCTTAAAAACCCTTTGAGTTTTCCACAATGTCTAAGTGAAAAAATAGGAACTTCTAAGTATAATAGTGGATTCTTATCCAAATCTCTCAAGACTGGTTGCTATTATGGTTTAAGGGAGGTTTTAGGGGGTTTTGATGGTTTTAGCTTGGTTCTTGAGAATCTGAGCTTAGGTTTATGATCTAATTACATCAAATCTAATATAAAAATATTACTCCCATTCAACATGAGTTTGTATGAATTAATCATAGCCCTCTTCACCTTAGTGAGCTCTTGAAAATGCTTCCTTTGTGAAGATTTTGTCCTTTGAGAAGCCTCTACATGTATGCAAGTGTAAATATGCACTATGGTTATTTCTTTGGGTCTTGGACTAGGCTAAATGGCCTTATAATAATGTGATAATTCTCTTAAAAGGGTTATAAACCTCTCAAAACCCCATATTAATCTCATCTCCACTCTTTTGGTGGTATAACCATGGGAAAAATTGGATATTATTCTATCTACACACCTTTGCTATAAGCTTTGACCTAAACATTGGTCTATGAGTTATGTATTCATATTATATGATTGTGTAAAGTCATTATATTCCTTAGGATCTAGACTTAATACATTCATCATTTTATTTTTCTTCCTTGTAGTGCATATGGTTAATTACACTAAGTTCTATAACTCTTTACCATTATACCAGTCATGGGTGTCAATCATGGGGAAATACAAGAGGTCTAGCCAAGTGCCTTGAGGGATCTCCTTCCTTATCAAATTACTTTTTCATGTGAAAACCCTCTGCACACTAGTCATTGAGCTTAAACTATCATTTTTAGGCCTCTTTTGTTTAATGTTAACCTTGTACATGCTAACTAAGGGGGCATGGTAGTGCCCAAAAGACTTCATGGGACCTCAAAGATAGTTTTAGGGCTATAAATTAGAAT
This sequence comes from Torreya grandis, assembly GCA_037957365.1. Lineage (NCBI taxonomy): Eukaryota > Viridiplantae > Streptophyta > Pinopsida > Cupressales > Taxaceae > Torreya > Torreya grandis. The sequence goes on along the minus strand of JARHVA010005120.1, from coordinate 1,264,788 downwards.
TTTAATGTGTTTTAGATGAATTTCCACCACTGGGTCAATTTTATGCTCTGTGCAAAGTTAGAGGTGTCGACACTCTTAAGGATGATTCATAGAGTATAAAAGTTCAACCCTAAAATATATGCCATGAATGGTTAGGTCATTTAGCCCCCATACTCCCCTAAATAGGTTATATTCCCATTAAAATCCTCCATGGAGATATGAGTGTGAGATTTTGGTGTTAGGGTTAGTTTCAAGTAGTTTTGAGTCCCAAACTTTTTAACAATCACTCATATAGTTTATCCCATATTTAAAATAAAATTTACATATATGTTTATTGATTAGGGAGAATAAAAATACACTAAGCTATCTACATCAAATTAAGCATTTGGTGAAGTAGGTGAGCATACAAATATATCCCTCGAGATGCCTATACATAGGTAGACTAGCTCGATCTAGTCTTTTGGGAACTCAAACTAATTTATTCACATTTTGACTTTTGGAACATATTTTTTAGGTATAAAACATGCCTTCACTCTCTTTTTTGGTCACTATGTGGCCCATAACAACTTTTAGGGTTTTAAAAGCATCATTGGGGTCTATTTTGAAATATTACCTGCATGACTATGTAACTACACCTTCAAGATTTTTGAACATAGAAATGAGTTTTAGTCCTTGAAATAAGTTACCAAGGGTCTTAAAAAATTCCAACATGAAACAAAAACCTTCATGGATCCCAATTTGAGTATAGACCCCTCATGGTATGGATGTGACATTAACCTCATAGATTGTTTGTATAGACTAGCCTTGGTCTAAGACAAAACTGTGAGTATGTGTGTTATTCGTATCATCCAAGTGAGAATGTAAGGAAATTTTATAATTCGTGACAAATTTTTTTATAAAATTTTAGAGACTCATTATGCTTGGAAGGGGTATATACTTTATTTTGGCTCTAAAAAACCTAAAACTATCTACCAAAGAGTGTACTTAGGCTTGTAGGCCTTGGCGATGGCTAGTAGTATTACTTTTGAGGGTCATTAATAGATATATAAAGTGTCTATGACATAATTATAATGCTCTTCATGATAATAGTATATCCTTTCCACACTAATTCACTATATAGTTCATCCTTCTATTCAATTCAAGTCTCATTCTCATTCTCATGCTTGCACTTGTATGTGTAGTTCCATGGCTATGATGACATTGTAGACATCTAATTCCTAACACCATTTATGATGAAATTTTCAATATTACTTGAATTTCACTCAAATTAATATTTTAATTCAAAATCACCAAAATGTGCTAAATGATTCAAACATGTCATTTACAAGTGTTGATTTAGGCTAATGTATTCCTAAATGGGGCAATGCATTTTATGTGATACCTAACTTTGATCAATTAATTTCAAGTCAAAATGATGATTTTGAATTTTTTTGCTCAGGATCACTTTTTTATTATAATTCATTATTATATGTCATGTACATTTTTTATGTTGTGCTATCAATTTCCTAAATGGGAATACGTTTCCAATGCATCTAACATTGCCTTCCAATTCTTCCCGAGTCAAAGTATGACCTAGTAATATTACTTTATAACCATTTTGATTAATTGAGGGACAATTTTCAAAGATTAAAAAAAAAATATTAATCTTGTCTAAATCTAATTAATCAAAATCAAGATCTTAACTAGATTTTCCATGAAAGTTATTAAATATTTCTTTTTGGAAATTGATTTCTATTTACTGCATCACCTAATGACATAATTTCTTAGAAAGGCATCCCTAGGCCATAAATGCTTGAAATATCTAAATGATGGCCTCCCATGCATAATTAATTCTTCTCATGCCTCATTAATTCCCCTTCTTCCCAAAGCATGATGAGGGCATTTATTAATTTTAGCCTCCAAAATTGAATGGATTGTTGGCCACACATCTTGATCTCAAGATGGATGGTCATAATTCATTATAATCAATTTCAAAGATATATAAATTTAGATGCCATGAACGTAATTTTTAAGCTCAATTATTTTAATGTTATAATGTTAAGATCTCTTCAAAAATCATTTGTGTTTTTATTATTGTATTGTTCATATTTGGATTAGATTCATTTGATATACAATTAGATATTTTCAATATCATAAACCCATGTTTTTTGGAGTGTTCTTGAGACATTGGTGGAGTTTTCCACCATTTTTGATGAAGACAATGATGATTGGTCAAGGAGAGAACACACATTGAGCCACTCTTAGGTGATGAAATTGATTTGGGAAGGTAACTAGTATTATTTTCTTTCATTTTGTTCTTCATTGTCATTAGCAACCCCTACATAAATATTGGGGCTTGATATGTTTAATTTTATATGAATTTCACTTTGATTTCTTGGACTAATAATTGAATAATAATTTCCTATAATCCACTCTATATTTTGGCATACCTAGTGTGACCACACCCCACAAATTTGATCAACTAGCACCTACAAGAAACCTAGTAGCCATTTTCCTTATAGAATCTTGGAGTATGGGAGAAAATAATGTAAAAATTTGAGTAAAAATATATTTTTTATATAATTAATGGTTTTATCCTTTGGCATATAATCCCATAGCTCACATAGAGATGGGATTATCAACATGAGTCATGGTTTTGCCTAACTGAGTCATGGTATTATTGATAAAACATTAGCAGTTAGGAGATAATACTGTAACTTTCAAGTGGTAGTATTGTAACCCCATAAATTTTAATTAGTTTTATTACAACCCCATTACTCATATGTATTTATATTATAACCCCACTACTATAAATTCATGGGATTATCAACTCAAGTAGTGAGATTGTCGAACATGAATGGTAGGATTGTTAACTTGAATAGTGGGATTGTTAGCCCAAGTAGTGAGATTGTGATTTGTGTTAAATTAACTTGGGTAGTGATATTATCTCTCTAAGTCATGGTTTTTTAGATTTGTTCAATTTCAGTATGGAGTAGTGGGATTGTACTGTGTGAAACCTGAGTGCTAAATTTACAAAGTTATTTATGTTATTTGGAAAAGTACTTCAAGGCTAAATGAAATTCTAACTTTTACTTACAGGGCCAAATTGAAAAAGTATCTAAAAAATATTAATATAGTGTTTTTAAACTCTTTTTAAAGTGTTTAAAAAGGATTAAGAACATTTATTTAAGGTGCTTAAATAAACACTTAGATGTTTTCTTGAATTTTTCGTATTTGTTATTTACAAGTTTACAACTTAAGGCCAAGGGGCCAAAAGAACATCACCACTCTTTTTTTATTTAATTTATTTAAAATTGAACAAATTTATAATTTTATCTTCAATATATCATTGATTTTTTATATTTTATTGGTAAAAATAAAGATTGTGCGTGTATACTCTCCTACCCATCCCCTTTATGAAACTTGTGGGATTAAAAGCATTGTCCTTATTTAGAAATACCTTTGTCAAAAGTGTTAAATAGAAATTTTAAAGGCTCTCCCCAATACCTACATGGCTTGGGTGATCTATAAAAAACCTTTCAATTTGTTTTACTTGTCTTTTATTTTTGCATCTTGGCTTGTGAGGTGGACTTCATTACCTCCCATGAGTTCTTTAGGGAAACCCTAACCTAAGAATTCATCTCTCAACATTGTATTAAAACCCTCTCCATGTGTGGTATATAAATTGGGATCACCTACTGGGATGGTGGTTTTAATGGTTAAACTATCTCCTATCACTAGGTTAATCCCATGGGATGTATGATCATGTTGGACATTGCACTACACTAAGAAAGCAAAAGATGTAGTGGTTGTAAAAAAGAGAAAGAAATTTTAAAAAAAATCCATATGATTTGGACCCAATTTATGTGTTAATTATCTATAATTTTGATGTGAAATTTTTGTACATGGGATCCATATAGGAACATTTGAAAACTTACTAGTTTAGTTAACCCCACTTTGCCATACCTTGTCAATTTAGGGCTTAAGATGATTAATTAGTTTATTTGTCTTTGTTTTAGATTACTTGGTCTTATTTTGGGTTAAAACTTACTTATTAACATAAATTTCATAAGCAAACACACACTATCCCCAAATTTCTTAAACAAGGAGGCATTACACTATCCATGTGAAAATCAATCTTTTCCTTACTTAAAATTATCATTATAAACATTATGTCATCATTGGTCTAATTGGTGAATTTATGCTACCCATTTGAGTCTAAATAAATTTGCAAGTTATTTTAAGTCCTTAATTGATAATTCACATTCAAAATTGAACCTTTCTAAGTTTTAAGGGTTGATGTGTTAAACTAGATTCACCATTTGTACATTGAACTTGTTTTAACTTGGTTTTAATTTTCTATTTTTTGAATTGAAATTAATTTTATAGACTCAAAATAACACTTATCATCTTGGTGGACTTAAATCATATTTTTCACCACTCACACATTAAAGTCCTTGAATATATTTTATACTATCCCCATTATCACCATGTGGTGGCATTGTGCTGCGTATCTAGTTTTAGTTTTACACTTGGGAATTCTTGAATGTTTTCACATCATGAGGTTTTTACTTTGCATTGTCTTCTTCATAATACAAATATATTTCTTCTAATTTTATAGTATCAACTCATTAATTTTGAACTAGATTTTATGTTATTGATGTATAACAAATGTCTATGTTTTAGTGTGCAAGTCACACTCTAAATTTTTGAGTTATCATACCCTCTTCCAATGTATATGATTTCAGGTTTACCAAAAGTTGAGTAAATTCATGGACCAAATCTTATACTTATGCATTGTTCTAAACAACCCTCATTTTTTTAGTCTCTTTGGTACGTTATTCATTTCTTTAAAGAGAAGACAAAATCCATACTATGTTCATAACATTTGTAAAACATTGATCTAGATCTAGTCAAACATAAAGAACACCTCTTTTTTTAAAATACATGACTCAAAGGTTAACTCTCAAGGGGGTCTCTTTTGGCCCTAGCTATGAGGATGAGAAATATTATGATGGTTAAGATAATTCTATTATCTTTGAGAATATTCATACAATAGTAGGATCCCATAAAGAATATAATGAATATAAACACTAAGAGTGTTAGGATGAAGCATTTCTTAGGTTGATAGAATCAAGTGATAGATTACCCTCACATTTTCCTATGTAACAATTTCATACCTTCATTAGAGAAGAATAAAGACAATAATAAGAGATATTTTTCACAAGTATACATACCTTCTTATATTAACAAAGGTAAAGAAATGCTTACAGATTCAAAACCCATAAATCTAGATCTTATAGAAAAGATCAAGAAAATAAGTCAATGATATGCCGATCAGCTTATCGTGAACTTAATTGACTCATTAGTTGATAATTTAATTCATAAGGATGATTCAAAATAATAAGAAAATGTGGTTGAGAGTATGTAGTAAAAATTTATTGAGAACATAACAATAGTAAATCAAAGTAACTGAAATGAATAGTTAAAGTCATAAGAGATATTGTAAAATGTTCCCTTAGAAATGAAACATACATTATTTAATCATCGTGAACCTCTTGTCACTTTACAAAATCAGAGATCCAAACATTCAACTCATATTAAGGAGATTCCTCAAGAAAATTTAGCTAGTTCATCTTAACCAACACAAAAATTCGTAAATAGAAAAAGAATTTCCCAAAATCAATAAAACACTAGTCAATTAAGATAGCTAAATTTGAGGAATGTTTTACAATTTAAGAATCAATATCATATCTAATTAACCCTAGGATGAAATCAAAACCAATTTAATTGAATCAAAACCAAGTCACAAAAATTAGGGTGTACATCCCTCATAAATCCATGCAACAATATGGGCACATCCCACCCTAACAACAACAATAATAGGGGAACATTCCACCCCAACAACAACAACAATAGGGGCACATTCCACCCCAATAAAAATTATACCAGGGGCACATTCCACCCCAACAATAAAATTAGGGGCACATACCACCCCAACAACATCATAACCAATACATGAATGTACAAAACATGCAAGAGTGGAACTCCATGAAGTAGATTATGCAATGATTAGAAATGAATTATAAAGTCAAGAAGTATAAATTCAATGAGATATATCCATATCCATTTGATTTTACCATTCTCTAAATCCCCTTTCTACCTCATTTTGAGGCACCAAGATTTGATAAATATAAAGGAAAGGGAGACCCACATGAGCACATATAGACATTTTTTGTTTTATGCCAAGAGGTTGCTTATAGTATCAAGTACTTAATACAACTATTTATATAAAGTTTAGTGAGGTAGGATCTTGATTGGCTACTAAAACTTCCTAAGGGATCAAATGTAGATTGGAATAAATTATCAAAAACATTCATCAACCATTTCTCTTACACCATAGAATATAAACTAATCATTGTTGACTTGTGCAAAGGCAAACAACATGATGGTGAAAGTTTTGTTACATATCTACAAAGATGGAGAGAATTGGAAGGTTACTTTCAACATAAATTTCTAGATAAATAGTTGGTAGCTATATTTGCACAAAACTTACATCTTCAGGTCATGCACAATCTACGTCTAGCTTGTGCTAACTCATTTGAGGAAATTATCAACAAAGGGGTGAAAATTAGGAATAATCTTATTACTAAGGGTAGTTTCAAGATTTTTGTGAAAGTTCAAACTTAAAATTATGCCCAATCATCTACATATAATTTTTTACAAGATAAGCCTAAGGGATTTAACAAGAACAATAACATGGTTAGAAATATGGTAAATAAAACAAGGCATGTACAAATGGTGCAGGCTCCACCTCCCCTGAATGTACAATTACTTCCCCCCAATCCACCACCTAATTTATAGAGACAACTTCCATATAGAACATTTCATAATAATTTTAGAGTCTATATCAAGTTAGGATAACCATTTGAAATGGTGCTTCAAAAGCTCATAGTAGAAAATCTGATTGTATGGATAGTACCAAGGCCATTTCCTCATGATTAACTAAAACCAAATTGGTACAAAGAGAATGATTGGTGAAACTTCTATTTTGTAGCTAGTCACATTGTGTATCATTATGTCCAATTATGAGACATCATTGAAGACTTCATTTAAAGTGGTAAACTAGAGATTAAGTTGGCTCTTAATTAGGACATAAATCAAGATATGGGGATCTACAAGGACCCCTTTCCTTGACATAATCCACCACTACCAAGAAAAAATCAAAACCAAGGTTAGAATCAGGGATAGAGGAAGAATAAAAACTAACATCAAGGTCAAAATCATAATGAACATAATCGGGATCATAATGCCCATACTAACAATGTGGCTTATAACAACATTTCATATTACTATAACAATACTATGGGCCACATTTTTACTTCCCACATTACCACTATTATTTTGAAACCACATGGAAAATCTCATGTTCCTTATAGCATGGGACCCATCATTATATGGTCAACACCCTCTACCCTGGTAATACCACATCAAGTTCATGCAGAGCAACTATGACTCCATTTGCAAAAGTTACTAGTTTTGAACAACAACACCATTATTTTAATTATAAAGAATCCTTATCAACTCAAAACTATAGTAATATAGTTAGATGCATATGAGTCACCATTCAAGACCATTTGCCTTCATTTTCTAATTATAGTGTCTCCTTACCACCTTTAGGTTATGTAGTCACAACTAGACGCCAGTAAGTCACCATCTAAGACCCTTCACCCACTTCTTCCATAAAACCTAATGAGAACATTGTGATAATGGTTCTAAAGCTAGATATTGTACCAACAAGGGCTAAACCAAATCAATCCACAATCAAAAACCCTTATAGTCTAGTGGACTAATTGAACAAAACCACTACAGAAATTTCCATATTAGAACTCTTATAGATATCTAAAATCCATAAAACTATTCTAAATAAACTTTTGAAATAATCTAATATGCCTAATGACATAAACCCTAATCAGTTCTAAAACCTAGTTAGACATTTTTCTTCATTTTGGCAAATCATGTTTGACTAAAAAGACATGTCCACTCATAGCCCAAATCACAATAACCCACTATATATTGAGATAATGATTTTATATTATAAGATCAAGTGGGTTCTTATAAATAATGGTTTAGGGCTAAAAATCATATCCCTTAATTTGGTATAATAATTAGGCTATGTTGATAAAGACTTTTAGCCAAAAATGATTAAAATCAAGGCTTATGACAATGTTAAAAGGGAGTCTTCTAGTATAATTTGGTTATTTATCATGGTTGGGTATGTTTCCTACCACACATTATTCCATATTATGGACATTGAACTTCCTTATAACATACATGTTGGTCATCCTTAGATACATGAAGTACAATCCATTCTTTCCACCTTGAATTAGTGCCTTAAGTTTCCACATAACGGGATCAAGGTTATTATTCTTTCCAATAAACAACCTTATGAATATTGCAAACATCTTGAGGCCCAATTCCATAATTATAACTATTGTATAGGTTCTTAATTTGTTGTGAAAAAGAACAAGACTATAGTTTCACATCCACCTCAATCCAATTATATCAACCCTAGTGATTTTACTTCTACTTTAATTGATCGATTTCCCATAGCTTTTGCAAAGCAGGTTATTATTAAAGATGTAGGCATTTCCACATACAGTGTTAAGGATGCCTTCCATGCTTAAAAGTTTCCCAAAACTCCAAAAGTATTTGGTAAGCCTAAACCTTTAAAGAATCCTAATGAACCCATAATGATTTGGTAACCAAAGAAGCAACAACAAAAAACACATGTGGTTTTTGTACTTGTTGTTATGCCCAAAAAATATCAAGATGATTTTATTGAGGGAGATTGGTTATATTTTAAAGGCCTTGTTAATTTATTTTAAAATCCAAAGTATCCTATCCCTAACCAAATCATGGATCATCTTGATTATACAATAAAATGCCTTGGCCCACAAGCATAAGGAATTATGGAACCCATATCTACTAGAGTACCTAATTTGAATCATGGTCTTAGATATATATCACCTAGGGGTAACCTCATGACTTTTGATAGTGAATATTCTAAAATGAATAGTGATAAGACTCCTAGAAGTGATGCAATATACCATTTTAGCCTTTTTGATGATGTTATTAGAATGTACCTATTTGATTTGAATGCCATTGTAACCTTAAATATTATAGATTTCCATCCTAAAGAAAGAACCTATTATATTTGTGCTTCCCTTCCTAAAGTATAACCCCATCATTCCCTGTGCCTTTTTCACCTCGACCTAATTTATTGGGACCAACAAGATTCAATTATACACCTTGATGAGTTTTAAAATGAAGAATTAATTTCATAATACATGGGCCTAAGAGATGGATTGCCCATTAGCAATCATAAACTAGGATTTGATTTTTCATTAGATCTTTCTATCTACTTTGGAGAGCATGCAAACATTATTTGTTGTAATAAGGATCAAACATCGATATATTTAGGTGAAAACCTCTTTGAGGCACTTATTGATTAGGGAAAAAATAAAGAAAAAGACAATCCTTCAAGTGAAAACCTATTTCAAGCACTCTTAGGTTAGAAAATTTGTTCATTCCCTTATTATACAAAAGGTCCGTCTAGCCCAAGTTTTATATCCAATACAAGCATCCTTCAAAACAACAACAAATGTTTGAACATCTTGCTCTTGAGTTTCTAGTGGTTTTTGCTACTTGGCCTTAACTAGAGATGGTAGATTTTGATTCATCACACTATCCTAAACTTTAAGAGGAACAACAAGAAGATGTGGTAGAAGAAGATGATCATGATCATACCTTGCCTATAATTCTAAAAGATGGATCCACACTCCTTGTGGAAAACATGATAGAAGTGAACTTGGGAACCTATGAGGATCCCAAAATTGTTTATCTTGTAGCTTCCCTTATTGAAGCATAATGTCAACAAATTATATCCCTCCTAATGGATTATATTGACATATTTGCATTGGCATATTTTGATATGTTGGGCTTAGACAAAGACTTGGTTAGCATTAACTTGTCCATCTTGATGCTAAACTAGTCAAACATAAATTAAGGAAGATGCATCCACAAATCACCCTATTAGTTGAATAAAAAATGGAGAAGTTGTTAGGAGTAGGTTTTATTAGGCCACTAGATTATTATGAATGGATCTCTAACATAGTCCTAATAAATAAAAATATTTGAGGTATACATATTTGTACTAATTTTAAAGATATCAACAAATCATAGCCTAAAGATGATTTTACTCTACCCAATATTGACATGATTTTTGACTCAACTTTTAGGTATGAGATGTTGTACTTAATGGATGGATTTTTTGATATAATTAGATCAAGATAGCCTAAGAAGATCAATGCAAGATGTTTTTCACCACTCCATGGAGAACATTTTGCTACCAAGTCATGCCATTTATCTTGAAGAATGATAGAGCCACATATCAATGTGCAATGTGCCATGACTATCATTTTCCATGATATGATGCCCAATATTCTTGAGGACTATGTTGATGATATACTAATAAAGTCAAGAACAAGATCTGGACATTGTAACATTGTACAAAGAATCTTTGAGAAGATTTATGAATATAAAATCTACCTAAATCCTAAGAAATGTGTCTTTAGAGTCACATCAGGGAAACTATTAGGTTTCATTGTATCACAAAGAGGGATCAAAGTCAACCCTATAAAAGTCAAGTCTACTTTGAAAATGCCTCCACCAAATAATCTTAAATAGCTATAAAGCCTACAAGCAAAGGTCTAATATATATGTAGGTTCATTTTTCAATTGGTAGATAAGTTCCACCCATTTAGCCATCTCTTACAGAAAGGGATGATATTTTAATGGCATTAAGATTTTCAAAGATTAAGACATATTTGGCTAATCTACTAGTCTTAAGACTACCAACACAGGGAAAGCCATTACTTCTTTATATATGAGCCATAAAGCATACATTAGGGGAAATTTTGGCCCAACATGATGATCATGGTAAAGATCACATTGTATATTATTTAATCCACAAATTGGTGGCTTATGAAAATTATTATACACATATTGATATAGTGTGTTTGGTAATGGTGTTCACTACTAAAAAATTATGACATCATTTGTTAAACAACAAAATTATTATCATCACCAAGGTGGACCCTCTCAAGTTCCTATTATCTAAATCATCTCTTTGAAGATGTATGGCCGCATGGGTTATGATCCTAAGTGAGTTTTACATTGAGTTCTAGAATCAAATGATAGGTAATTATTCACTAGCTTGTAGAAGCTCAAACTGAAGATACTCAACCTCTTAATTTGAATTCTTAGATGATTATATTATGTCAATAAAACAAATATCATAAGAACCTAAACCATGGAAAATGTACTTTGATGGCTCCTTTACATCCCATGGATCTGGCACTAGCATATTATTGATTACACCTCAAGGGGATCTAATTCCCAAATCATTTCATATACAATTTCATTATAAAAACAATATGGTCAAGTATGAGGCATTGATTATAGGGATTCACCTTACCATACAGTGGGATATCTACATCTTGAAGGTCTATGGTGATTCCTAATCAATCATCAATTAGACCACTGGTCAGTATAAACTAGAGATGATAAGCTTGTTCCTTATAAGCAAATTGTTGATAATCTCAAAGGTCATTTTAAATCTCTATAGTTTGAACAAATTCCAAGAGAAAATAATAAATTAGATGAGGTAATGACAATAGTTATTTCCATGATATAGATTGATGCTAGAGCTAAAGCATATCAATTCTTGAATGAAAATTTTCTTCAGCCTACACATGTTATACCATATTCAAAAAGGATATGCACCATTGTTTGTCCCAATCCCCCACCTAAATTACCCTAGTTCAAAAACTTTTATAACTACTTCCATGATCATGTTTTCCCAACTAATCTATCTAATAGCCATTAAAAACTCTTCCATCATTGTTTATCATGTTACACCCTCTTAAGAGACACACTTTATCATAAAGGCTATGATGGAATGCTTCTTCATTATTTATCATTAGAATAATACAAGCAAGCGCTAGGGGAGGTTCATGAAAGAATGTGTGGGGCCCACACCAAAGGTGTATTCTTAGCATAAAAGCTCCTCAAAATAAGGTATTATTATCCAAAAATGGATACTAATGCTTGAAATTATTTAAGGAAGTGTGTTCCTTGTCAAAAACTTGGAAATTTTATACATGCACCTTCTTTACCACTATAGTTGATCATAACACCATGGTCATTCTCAACATGGGGCCTCGATCTCATTTAGAAAATAAACCCCACATATTCAAATGGCCATAAGCATATTCTAACTACTACTAAGTATTTAAATAAGTGGATTGAGGCCATTCCTCTCACTTATGTTACCAAGAAGCAAATTGCCAAATTCATCCATTACCATATCATCTATCGATATGGCATTCCCACATGCATTCTATCTGATAGAGGTGGATCCTTTGTAAACCAAGATGTAAAATATTTTTATGCAAAATTTAAGATCAAGTACAAGAAATCAACTCCATATAAATTGTAAGGAAATGGACAAGCTGAGGCATCAAATAAAACCATTATAACCATTTTAAAGAAGATTGTCAATGACATTGGTCATAATTGGCACTTACAAATCTTTCTTTCCCTCTGGGCTTATAAAACTAGTCATCAAACCCCAATAGGAACCACTCTATACTCCCTTGTCTATGACACATAAGATATTATCCCAATAGAGATCAAGCTACCATCTTTGTGAGTATCGCTAGAGTGTATTGAAGATGATGAGGACTATAGAGTCTCAACGCTGCAAGAACTAGAACTTCTTTATGGTAAGCATTTAGTTACCTTATAAGAATTTCAAGCCTATCAGAATAGATTATGGAGAAGATACAACAATTGAATTCTACATTAAGAGTTTGAGATTGGTGATTTCGTCTTGAAAGAGAAACAAAAGAACACAAACATTAAACAGAATAAAAAAGGTAAGTTTCAACCTACTTAGTTGGCAACATTTATTATCACATCAAACTATGGATCAAGGGCATATCAATTGGCTAAACCAAATGGTGAATAACTTTAAAAGACCATGAAAATCATGTAACTTAAGAGGTTCTGTGCTTGAAAAACTTCAAATCATTATCTATAATACCCATGACTTGGGGGTAACTTGTGTTAAAGTAATTTTATCCTACCCTAAACACATTTTATACTACACTGGACCACTCTTCTCGACTCTAGACAATGAAGGCTTTAACCCATTGGCAATTTGAACATAGTTTATCATATCTTGGACCATTCTCTTTAAGAATTGTATTTGTTGGACCATTATCAAAAGAGAACCCTATTATTTATCCCACCCTAGATCGTTCATGTGTTAGACTGTATTCTATGGATTGTTCTCTTGGAGAACCACATTCTTTGTTATATCATGGGCTTGTTGTCACCTGAACACTTTTATCCCTTAACCAATTATGATCTTGATTATGTCTCATCATAATTATGAACACATTCAATTCTATTTCTATTAATTAGTTAAACTAGGCTAGTATTTTGCATTATGCATAAGATCTTTTACTACCACATAGTTCTTTAGATTTATTTCATGTTTCACACTGTTTTATATTGCATTTATTGTTTTTTATAGGAATTATTACCTTTTCTAGGATCCTTGATCTCGCTAATTTATGAGCATGGGATTTTGTAGCTAAATTAGCTATTTTATTGTAACTTCTACTCTTGTATGAGCATCTCCTTTACTATATGGTCCTACCTTGTGCATATTTTATCCCAAAAACACTAAAAACATTGGAAATACTAAAAACATTAGATAACTGATCTATAAAAGAAAAAATACCATTGTATTATGATTTTATACATTTTTATCCTCATTTTATTACCATTTTAAAATCATTTTATCCTACTAACTTTTTTTGTGTAAGTCAGCTTGTTCCACACACTTTCTATTTTCCAAGACAATTTTATCTCCTCCCACCACCTTGTCATTTTGTAAAACCAGTCTCATTTGTCAAATATTCAATTTTCTTATACAACATTAATCATACATTTATAGTCATCATCATTTCCTCAATCCCACTTCTTGGGAGAGCTACATTTGCCTTGAAGTTCATGTTAGAACATGCATCCATAGAACTATGTAGCCAACATCCACTTGTCTTGTACTTCTAGAGTCAGCTCGGCTAACCCCTTCCTTTTCTTCTCTTTACCCATTTATTTTGTCATTGTTCTTATTTAAGTAGGGAACAAATATTGTGTCATTTTTTTTTGTTACATTGTGGTGGAAAGAAACACCTCTACCACACATGTATGAACAATTGTCTTTAAACCACACTAGCTTGGTTTTTGTTTGTGTATTTATTTGAGTATTTTTAGTGTTTTGTTATTTTTTATTGGTGTTTCATTTTTTTTTCTTGGTGTTTTATTTTATTTTCACACCTCTCCTTTTATTTCTTATTCTTTTCTCTTTCTATTAATTCTTGTTTCAACTTGGTCTTGTGTTTCCCTATATGTTTTTGCTTGTCTCTTTTGTGTTTCAAAACATCTTGATGATTTGCATGGATCTTGATTATTTATATCTTGATCATATGTTCTTAAGTTGTTTTTGGACCATTTTATTTATTTGATTATTATTGGTGTCTTTTTTTTCTATTTTTTTTTGCTTTTATCTTTTCTACTCAAGAACATCTTGATGGACCACATAGATCTTGATTATTCATATCAAATTCTATGCCATTTAGATGTTATTTCTTTTCATTTTTAAAAATTCTTATTCTTCTCTAAGTATTGATTATTCATATCTAAATTTTAAGTTAGGTTCATTTATGTTTATCTTTTTCTTTGTATTTTACTTTTGTTGTTGTTTAAATATAAATAGTTATAACTCTAGTTCTGGTCATTGTTTACCATTATCCTTAGTTATAGGTATTCACATTTGGTTCAGATGCACATACTTATAATATTATGTCATTATAAGTTATTCATACTTATGATACCTAACTTAAAATTTTATAGCAAGCACTTTGTGCTCAGGTTTCAAATTCTTAACATCAACATCACTTTGATGAATAGTTCTCAAGAACACTATGCATAATCTAGGCTCATGATATAAAAATAGGCATCTAGGTATCATGAATTTTAGCACTCAAATCTATGCTTATACATGCATCTCTTCATATACATCATGAGTTTAATCAAATATTTGGTCATTTTTCTTCATCCCTCATTCCATTTTATCCCACTTCTTAGGAGAACTACATCGGCTTGAGGTCTTACTAGACTATGTAGGTAGTGCTCAATTTATATTGAGGGCAGCTCAGCTATATGTATTGTTATTTTCATCTCTTTCATCATTTTGTGCATTCTCATATGCTTGGTTTTTTGTGGATTTCTAAGATATTATACCATTGCATCTATGTTTACACCTACTCATTTTAATTTATTTTATAGGTTATCTCCTTGACCTATTTTGCTTGTCAATTTACCCATGTTGGGGCACAACATCTGAATCAAATCACCTCTATAGGGACAAATCATTATTTATTCTTTATTGATGAATAAAAATTAGCCCTACTAGGGCATAACTATCTTATCACGATCAAATCTACTCTACTGGGGAATTTCTTATTATCTCTTTATAGAGACCACATTCTCATTTTCCTTTAATTCAAATATCTTCACACTTTTACCCATGATGGCAATGTTTTAGTGTGTAACTTGTTTTAGGATTAATCAATGTCATAATTTCACAACTTTCACTCTCAAATTAGGTGCATTCAAAGTTTTTCCCTTACATTATGGATTGTATACTTCCCATTCCCCCCATCTTTGGGGCACATTGTACCTCTAATTATATTTTGATCATTGATGGTGACCACATGTGTAAGAATTAGCACATTTCTAATTTCTTCTTGATAATTTTTTTTCTTTTAAAAGATGTTGTTTCACCTAAATGTATCATTACACTTTCTCAAATAGGGACAAAATGTAGAGATCCAATTCTTGACACCATTTGTGTTGAAATTGTCAATCTTACTTGAATTGCACTCAAATGCACATTTTAGGTCAAAATCACTAAAACATGCTAAATAGTTTAACCTTGTCATTTATAATTTTTGATTTGGGTTAATGTATCCCTAAATGGGGTAATGTATTTTATGTGATACCTAACTTTGATCAATTCATTTTGAGTCAAAATGATGATTTCACCTTTATATGCTTTGAATCACTCTTTTTTTCTAATTCATTACTACACATCACATACCTTTGTTATGTCATGTTGGAAATGTATTAAATGGGAATATGGTTCCAATGTATCTAACATTGCCCTCCAATTCTTCTTGAATCAAATTATGACCTAGTAATATGACTTTCTAGCCATTTTGATTAATTGAGGACCAATTTCTAATGAATTGCATAAATTTTTACTAATCTTTTTTAAGGCTAATTAATCCAAATCAAGAGCTTAACTATATTTTCCATGAAATATATTGAATATATATATTTTTTAAATTGATTTCTATTAACTGCATCACTTAATGACATCATTTCCTAGAAAGACATCCCTATGCCCTAAATGCATAAAATATATAAATCATGGCCTACCATACCTCATTAATTCCCCTTCTTCTCAAATAATTTTGAGCAAATTTAGTTATTTTAGCCTCCAAAATTGAATGGATTATTGGCCATGCATCTGGATCCCAAGATGGATGGTCATAATTTATTCTGATTAATCTCAAAAATCTATAATTAGAGAGGCCATAAACATCATTTTAAAGATCAATTATTGTAATGTTTTAATGTTAAAATCTCTTCATAACTCATTTATGTTTTGATTATTGTATTATTAATATTTGGATTAGCTTCATTTGATAATAAATTAGATAGTTTCAATATTATGAGCCTAGGTTTTGTGGAGTGCTCTTAAGACATTGGAAGAGTTTTCAACCATTGTTGATGAAGACAAGGATGCTTCATCAAGGGGATAACATGCTTTGAGCTACTCTTGGGTGATGAAATTGATTTGGGAATGTAACTATTATTGATTTATTTCATTTTGTTCTTCATTATTATTAGAAACCCTTACATTAATATTTTGGTTTGATATGTTTAGTTCTCTATGCATTTATCTTTGATTTCTTGGACTAATGCTTAACTAATCATTTATTGTAATCCACTCTATAAATGTCACTATGCCATCAAAAGGGTAGTGGGTATCTGACTTACACATTAGAAAACATGTTCTTTGCCTATTTTATGTTGATTATACCTTTTCTTAGTTCATAGAGATGGGGGCACCATCCAATTAAATATTGTCACCTTATCATCACTTTACATCATGTTTGTCAGTAGATTTGTTACCAAGACTATATTAGGAGAGGGATGATCTACAAGGTGTTTGATGATTATAACATGAACATACCATATCACCTCCAATATATTTTTAGGATGCCTAGCCCATGATGTTTATGGTGCCTCTTGAATAAATCATATGGCTCTCCTTGTTGTTTTGCTATAATGGCTCTTATGACTAGTTATAGGTGACTCCCTTAGCATTCCTAGGTTGGTTCATGGCCATATAGGTTTAGGTTCTAATGACCTCAATGGTGTGAGTGGTACTATTAAAATATTAGGGTCCCCTAAGAGTGATTAGTCTTTGATGGAATGGTGGGTGAATGGAGGAGGTGATAGTGGAAAAATAATGGATTGAAATAGGCATGGTAACATAGTGAAACACATCTTAGAGGAAGTGAAACTATAGTTGAATAATGTTGATATGAAATAGGCATGGAATGAAGACAAAACCCTTCTCAAGACCAACCTAAGTAGATTCTAAGGACACCATAATTTATATGAAGGTAGGCATAAATGCTTTGAGGTAGAAACAAGGTGTGTAATGTCTTAGAGTGAAATACAGTATTCTAAAAAATACAATAAAATCTATGAAGAAACCTTAACTTTTACAAAAGTGACTGAGTTTACCATATGTATAAAAAGGGGTCTACAAGGATTGTGACACAATATGGGGGATTTGAAAGATGTTTCAAAGGATGAAGGCAACTTACTATTGTATCACCACCTCATTCACATACCATGAAACTCATTGGAATCTTATAGATGCTTATTCTGTAGTGTCTTTCAATATAGATAGGTTGATATTTATGAAATGTGTTGAGGTAACTAAGACAATTGGAATTTTAAATCAAGTGAGAATGTGTTGATGGCCATGGCACATATTTGAAACCATGAAACTTGGTTTATAGCTCCTAAAAAGGGCATCCAAAACATTACCTCTTACCTAGACTGATCTACAGACCATGCATAGGAAACTAGTTAAGGATATGACATGCCATCCAAGCTCAAATGAGTATATTCCATGCTATAATTACTATAAAAGGATGGTACATGAATTTGGATAATAATACAACTAGTTGGTTCCTATAACTAAATCAACTTCATTTGAAAATTGATGATTTAAAGATTGCTTATACATATTAAGAGGGTACAAAAACTCCTTAACTTCTTAACCAATGTTCATAGAGGATGGGAATTAAATGTCCAAAAAAATTCCATGAGTGGCTAGCCCCTTGAGTGCACTTTCCATGGTCAAAATCTTGGACCCATAATATATCCCTACTGTATAGACTGACCATTAATTTAAAGGGTCCTCTAAGCTCACCAAGTAGTTTGAGGTAGAAGAACAATGGTTTTGGGCCCTTACCAAGATGAAACACTATTATTATTCTACCATTAAACTTCTCTAAACTCACTTTACTCGAATATGCCCTTTACTGATTTGATCCATATAATATGGATCTATACTATTTATAAAGCATTTGCAAAGTGTCCATTTTCCTAAAAATGTCCTTCTTTTATCCCTAAAATGTATCTAAATGATGTTTTTAAGGTAAAATATGAGGAAAAACATTTTTTTGACTTAGTGACTCGACTTGAGGGAGATGAAGGGTCACAAATTGGTTGTGTGGGCCCCTATTGGAATAATTAAGCATTAAACAATGTAAAGGTGAATCTAATTAAGGTATGAAATGTTCTATGGTGGACTAGTGGGACTCATGAGGTCATTTTGGATGTGTATGAGTGTTTTAGTGGTCAATTAAGGCCAAAATAAAATCTTTTTATGGTTAAAACTATTGATTGGACTCAAATACATGGCTTTAAAAGAGGTTAATCAATTAGACCACCATGATAATGCATATGAAACGTATAAATAATAAATAAACCTTAATTATACCACATAATATCCTTCACAATGACACTTGAAAGATCAAAATGTACATACCTTTTAATAATTATACATGACTAATGTGTTATTAGACTATTGTCAAAATGCCTCCTCCAACTTTGTCTTCATTACTACATCTCCCTTATATTTATGATCCTTAAATATGTATAGGTTCCAAATAAACAATTTCGACACCATAAAAATTCATTAATAAAACTTTACATGGGGTACAAATACCTACAAAGACTGCTAAGGCAAGTTTGAAATGTGACTAGCTAGTAGACTCATTGGGCATCCCTTTAGAGTTCCCAACATGAATAAAAAGTAAGTTTCAAACATAGGTCATGGAAGTAAGCTATATTTTTGGCCAATTTATAGGTCTATTATTATAAATTGACCAACATTTCTAGTGAATTAACTAGCTTGACCAGCCTGCTAGTCATGGAACCCATAAATTTGATCAAAGCTTGCTTATGATGACTAAGTAAATGAAGTATGACTTCAATATGGATTATGCCTTCATATTAAATTTATTTGAATAAATTAGGATCACACAAGAAATATGATTAAAATAATAACACACCAAGAAAATACCTAAACAATAGAAACAAAAAAAACATGATATTGTATAGTATTACTTAAAGGTAAAGATAAACCTATCTACTTATATACAAAAGAAAATGAAATAGAACTAGTAGTATAAATTGAGATACCTAAAATTGACATGGATGGGAAGTATTTATCTATTAATATTAAAACCCTAAAATAAATTAATATTTTTACAATATGTGATGACATAGGGTTCACTCCAAAGACTGTCAAATTTAGAATGCTTTCCTAGTTTTGCATGGTACTCATCATATTTAAGGATTATATCACCTTGTTGTAATGTTTTAGAGGAGGTTATATTATTAAATTACCTATTATATTGGTTATTATTTTACCACATGATTTTCATATCACTATCCCTTATCTCCTCTAGTTGTCTTAATTCATTCAACCGTACTTGCATAGTGTCATCCTCTCGTATCTCAAGTTTATGGGTAAGCTCTAATGCAAGAAATTCAAGAGAGATAGGATGTTTTGCTTCTCTCCCATAGACAAGGAGGTATGGGTAGTGTCTATTATACTTATTTTGTGTTTCCATATATAGCCATAGGGTAGACCTTAATCTAGTATGCCACTCCCTTTGACTATCTTCCATAGTCCTCTTGATGATCCTTAACAAGTTCTTGTTTGTGGACTCTGCTAGTCATTACCCTATGGGTAATAGGTAGATGATTTTTTTAGATATATTCAGTGTTAAATTTACCACTTACATACATTTATATTTATTAATTTCAATGCATTGTCATAAAATATTTTAGAGGGCACACCAAATTTTGTCACAAGGTTATCATAAAAATCTAAGATAGAGCTTTCATTACCTTCTTTTAGGGTAGCTACTTCAACCCACCTAGTGAAGTAACATGTAGTTGTAATTATCCATTTATGTCCTTCAATTTAATGGGGGTGTATCATCCCTATTAAATCCAATCCACATTATATGAAGGGTTGTACTACTTATATGGGCTTCAAGGGAAGGGCAGCTAGTTTCTTCTTGCTAATGAACATGGCACATTTTGGATACTTCCTTACCAAAGAGTGTGCATCTCTAAACAATGTGGGAAAAAATTACCCATATATAATGATATTGAAGGATAAGGTCTTGGTATAAAATTTCCCACTAGCTGTACCATCATGGAATTATTTAAGAAACTTATTCACTTGGCATGATTCCACACATCTCAAAATCATGCCTCCAATGTCTATTTTGAAAATTAATCCATATATTATAAAATAAGGTATAATTTTTAATCTAAAGTGTATTATAATGGCTCTATATAACCCCATGGTAAATTAGATTTACTAAAGGAACTTGATCACATTATGTGTCCAACTAAAAGGTGTGTTTTCTACAACTATTTGTTGGCTATCATGAACTGCCAGAACTTGGTATTTCCTTGATTTACCTATGCTACCAAGTTATCACATAACCCCATTAAAATATTTGAAACTATAACATTAATTTCATACTCCATTAATTTTTTTATCCACTCAACCCTATTTTCATTGAGGTCTCTATTGAGTATAAACTCCTTAATGATTAGGTGTGCTACCATGAGTATGATCTTGTTATTAGAGACCATGTGCCTAAATTTATTCAAACTTATCACCACTAAAAGAACATGGTTTTATACAAATATATACCTCTCCTCATACCATTTTAAGGCTTGAATAAAAAAATAACTAGGATATTCCAAACCTTGATCATTCTCTCACATCAACATGGTATAGATTGCATCCAATGTAGAGAAGGCATACAAGTAGATTTTTTTGTTAAAATCAGGGTTATGGAGTGTAGGAGAATGAGAGGTGGTTTCCTTGATGGAATAAAATATCCTCTTACCTTATTTTCTCCATGTAAACTCCTTGTGCTTCCTCAACATGTGATTAAGAGGCTTGACCAGCTCTACAAAGCCTAGGATAAACCTTCTTATAAAATTAATATTCCCCAAGAAACTCTATAGAAATTTCTTATGCTTAGGTAGTGGTAAGGATAAAATGGACTCAAATATTTTAGGTTCTATGTAAATACCATCCTTGGACACTACATGGCCCAATAATCTTCCCTCATGAACACCAATTATGCACTTTTTAGGGTGTAATGATAAACCTAATTCCCTACACCTTTCAAAGACTAATTTCAAGTGAACTAAGAGGTCTACTAGGTCCTTTGAGAAAATATTTATTTCATCAAGGTAGATGAGAACCATGTCATTTATTAAACCCACAAAGGAAACATCCATTGCCCTTTGGAAAGGTATCCTTTCATTAAATAGTCTAAAGGGCATTTTCATGTATGCATAAGTACCCCACTTTGTGGTGAAGGTAATCTTATGCCTATCCTCATATTTGAAAATGATCTAATTTTCACTAGAGTAGCCATCAAGAAATCAAAACCTCTAAGATCCTGCCACCTTTTGTATAATCTAATCCATTGAGGACAATGGGTAATGGTATTTTAGAGATAGCTTATTGAGGTCTCTAAAGTCAACACACAAGAATATTTAGCAATTACTCTTCCTTAATGGTTTAATGTTTACCACCCATGAGGAATGTTTAATGCATAACATTATCCTTGATTCAATCAACTTGAATATTTCTCTTCTATTCAATTCCTCTACTTTTGGATTGGAATGCCTTTGTTTCTACCTAGCTAGTTTTGCATTGTTCTCTATTTCAATGTTGTGTTGTGCAAGTTTACAGTCAAAGACCTTAAAATAATTTTAGTACCATGAAAACACATATGATTATTCTTGGCATAAAGAGATAAAGGGAGATATTTATTTTATTATATTGATTTGTCCTAACTTCAATAACTTGTCTTTTAAGATCTCCATCCTCTCATAATGTTCCTCCTTGGTTGAGATACATGCCCTATCTCTTCTCACTTGGTCATATTCATTAAATATGATTTCAAATTTCAAAATACCCTTAGTTAGAATATAATACCTAAGCTACACTATATAATCATCATATTGGTGTTGGAATTTACTTTGATTCTTGTGGTAGAATTCTACCTCTTGCATTTGAAAACACATAATTTGATCATCATTATCAAACACCTAACAACTCACCTCATTGTTAGATATAGTTGGATTCATTATGAACTTAATATTAGCTTGAATTTTAATTATTTTAACCCCTTATACAATCTCATACTGAGCTCTAATAGATACAATCCTATCTACATATTGGTTTTCCTCTTTTGGTATGGACTATATGTTGAATGCCAAGAAGTCCTCAATGAGATCCCATACATAGTGTTTGTAGGATTTAAAATAATTTTTATTGATTAAAATTATTTGCCTTACTTATTTAACAATAATCTCACTATCACCCTTTACTTGAAGGAGTTTGATACCTCTCTTTCTTTCCTCTAGCAAACCATGTAGAAAAGCTTCATATTCAACTATGTTTGAGGTGAAACTAAACTGAAACATTGAAAATGAGTAGTATATCTGATTTTAGGTTGAAATCAACATGAATCTAACCCCACCACCATTATTTTACATTGAACCATCAAGGAATAAGGTTGAAAAACCATCTTCGTCTTGAGCTATGCTTGTTAGGGAGGGTATAGAAGCACCTTCCTAAGGCATATAGTACACCCCTAAATCTATCTCATCAATGTTTTTATAAGGATCAAATACATGATTTTCAACTACCCATTCATCCATGTAAAGGTCTGATATGCCTTCAAGGAGATAATGAAGCTCTTGTTCACTAGCTTTTCATCTTCATCAAGTATGGTGCAATTGACATTTACAAGGTTAGGCATATATGGGTCTAGATGGAACCTAGAGATATGTTCTAACCTAAAAGTGACCATAATATCTTATCTAGTCCTAAAGACCATTTATGACTAGTTAGAGGACAATTAACCCCTAATTTTTATAGTAAAATCCCTAGATAGGCATAGGGAAAATTATGGGGGTAGGTCTACAACTATGACATTTTGATTGATGACATAATTTGGGAAAGTTTTGACCTACTATTTTAGTGGGATAACCATCCAAGTGAAGAACACCCATCACATTAGGCACATATTTAAGCTCAAGTTTCTCTGTTATGGCTTTATGCATAACTAAGGTTGAATCACTTGAATCTATCATACAATTGTGCATTATACAATCCACTATGATGAATAAAAATTAAAATGGAGGGGGAATTAACAACATTATGGGGTTGAACAACATTATGAGTCTGACCTTGAATAGGAAAATGAATTTGATTAGGCTAACTACTATTAACAAGAATAATTCTCACCATGTCAACTACATTGTTCACATGAGAGATATTGGAGAGCTCTTGATATAGGATCTCTCTATATCTTATAATAAAGATAACATCATACATTAACATGGTGAAATTTAAACTTTTCATGTGATCTAAAATATTGAAAGGAAGACTAGTGACTTTAGACTGCACCTTGGGAGTAGAAGTGTCACTTGAAACTTGAGTGACTTGAGGAACAAAAGGAGACCTCTACTATTGCCCTTGATGATGAGGTATTTATTGAGTGTAATGGGCCTTATTGGTTGTATTTCAAGTGGTATGATACTAACTAACTTGTGGAGGTGTTGAAGAGACCTTAGTCTACCCCAAATTATCTTCCACCATCCTCCTCTTAGCCCTTATATGTGATATAATATATTCTTCTATATTTTGTGTAGTCTACCCCATGTTTACTACTACATATTCAAACACATGATCTCCTTATGTAATTAGTATCAATTGGTGCCTTACCCATGCTTTTTTACTATTGGATTGGAGCCTCTAATGGTGTCATGGTAGGCGTGCTACCTTGACTCATTATAAGACCTTGTAGTAGAGGAGGTGATGGTTCCCAATTATACACCTCTCTAATCTAACCTTACACACTTAATGAAATGTGACAAATAATGATGAGAAACCTATTAGTGTGTTTTTATAGTTAGGAATTTTTGTTGGGGAATCCAAAAACAACACACCTTCTTTTGATCCCACTTGTTAGGATCTTGCTCCTCAGAAAGAGCACAATATGATTACCAAATACAAGCAATTAAACATGCAGAAATATCCAAAAGCAACAAGTAACTAGAATTCACAAATAGCATAGAATATGAGAGACAATATACAATCTTGTATTAATACTCGTATAAAAAAGAATACAATAAAGAGATACCACACTCTTCCACCTTATAGAGGCTTGCCACACCTCAAGTGTACAGTAATTCTTCTTCAACAATTCACTCTCCTACCAAAAATGGTCCCAACACACAACTCACACACATAATTGGTGTTCACCTCTCCAACCAGTCAGTAATAACCCTGCCAGTACACCAAGCACTCTAAAGTACTTCAAGTAGATCTCCCATGAACCTGTAACCTACAATTCAACAGACCATACTTACACATGTAGATCTCCTATGAGCTTGTAATAACCTACAACTCAATGATCTTACAATGGAAGGATCTTCCTTGCCTTCCTTTTCAGCTCATAATTACAATACACGCCAATGGGTCTATAAATAGATCCCAGACTTAAACAATAACTTAGACTCTTAGTTTACTAATAATAGACATGCAGCTCAAGACTCAAAATAGCCTTTACATGCAAATACTCAGTTCAACAAACTAACTGTTCGTGCAACAAATAGTTTTGGAACACATAGGTGACCGACGTCGGTCCCTATCTAATTGGTGCTGACCGATGTCAGCTGACTCCCTGTCGATGCTGGTTGCCTTCTGCATTCATCTTGACCAATGTCAGTCATACTGTCGATGCCGGCACTTTTAGAACTTTAACAACCTCCTTTTCATCTACATAGTTGAAACTTTTAGCTCCACAACCTAACAATCTCCCACTTGGAGATAGATAGCTGAAACTGTACCTATACCTGTACATCATCTAGTTTATTCCCTTAGCTTTGTATCCCTCTTCAAGATCACTCTTGAAGACCAACCACCACAAAACTTGTGGTGCAACACCTATCATCCAAATCACCTGCCACATCCACATCTACAAACCATGTAGAAAATAACTTGACCCTACATAACATGTGCACCTGCTGTTGGTCCCTCTAAGAATCCACTGAACTACCCTCCAATGCTTCTTTCCCAGATTGGCTCCAAACTTGTCACAACTCCCACTACTTGGGAAAACTAAGGTCTAGTACATACCATGCACTTAACCTCATTATGTGAATTAAGACACTATTCTATCCAACCATCGGCGTGCTAACCGATCTCACACAATCATCTTGAAAGAAAGTCAACATATGACCTTCCATGTCCCTAGAACACACTCATGCCAAAGAACCTTGTTGTTCCCAAATTCCTCATGACACACCTCTGAACTAGCTTTACCTTTAGTTCAGTAATACCCTATATATGTAACCCTGCAACAAGCACATCATACAGTAATAGGATAATGTAGCTAATATTATCCAACCCGGTAAAGAGAAACATAATGATCAAACCTCCATTGTCATGCAGCTTACTCAAGACCATATACCCTGGCCTATTGTCTCACATGTCCATTTTCACTCTTCTTCATCCTGAACATCCATTTGTCTCTCAGTGCTTTCTTCTAGCTGGCAACTCCACCCAAAAATCCCATTTGGTTCTCCTCCAAGGAATCACATCCTTCATCCATGCCAAGCTCCCACTGTTTCCTAGATCTACCTACTCTGCTTCTTTAACAACTTCCTGGTTCTTTACCATAAGTGAGCAACAAGTAGTGTAAAGAAGGGAAATGATGAATTTGAGGCTTATATACCCTTTAAGTCCTCCATATGGGTGCTTAAAACTCCTTGACAGCTTGCTGTCCACCTAAATTCTATCTCAGTGACCGATGCTAGTCACATCTTAGTTTGCACTTGACTGATGTTAGTTCCTTGCGACTACCTCATCACCGACGTTAGTTCCCCCTTACTGATGCTGGTGTTTATTTGACCTGAGTCACTGATGTCAGGCTGCACATAGCCGACATCAGTCCCTATTTGGACTCTGACGCTAATTTTCTAGCCAATGTCGGTCTTTGTGTTTTTCTTGTGAGAACTGACCTTTTCTCGTAAGCTCCTTTTGGATCAAAACCCTATCCAAATCAACCTTGATCTGATCAGAATTCTTCTACCCCTTATGCTAAACTCTATTTGTCACCTTCTCCTTAAAAACCAAGGCTTTCCTGTTCTTGTCACGAACATCAGATTCCTCAAGAAATGTTACCTTCTTCTTTTGCATATAGAAATCTTGATCCATGCCTTTCAAATATGAAAGCATACCCTTTGACTCAAGAACATTCATCTACTTCTTATTCATGTGACCAAGCCTATTAAGCCACATCTCTAAATCTACAGTAGTAGATAACCCAAAAAGAGAATCAGTAATACAAGTAGATAGATAAAGCGTACCTACTTTCTTACCTCTTGCTACAACAAGTGCACCCTTGGTAACCTTCCAAGAGTCTACTATGAGAGTTATTGTGCAACCCTCATCACCCAAAATTCTTATAGAAATCAAAATTTTCTCCAAAATTGGGACATGCATAACCTCCTTCAACACCCATGTGTTACCTGTCTACAATTTCAGCTTCACTTTCCCTTTGCCAACCATCTGACAAGGCTTACCATCCCCTAAACAAATTTCTCCAAAATCTCCCTGGACATACTCATGAAAAAATTTCCTATTTGGGGATGCATGAAAAGAGGCACCAGAATATACATAAGATTCTAATTTATCCAAAGAACATACTAGAGCATCTTGTGTAATGAAATCTGCAACATCTACTTCTTCTTCATGTCCTTCATGCTGATCTTCACCCGACTTGCAATCTCTCTTTAAGTGCCCTTGCTTTCCACACTTCTAGTAGGTTATTTTGCCATACCTGGACTTGGATCTCCTACCTATCTTTGACCTTGATCTCCCATGCTCTATCTTCTCTCTTTGCCTTCCTCTACCTTCAACACTCAAAGAATTCCTTGATGATTCACTTGTGCTTTTCCTATGAATCTCTTCATTCAAGATTACACCCACAATATCATCCACTTTTAAGATTTTAAAGCAGACGCAGTATTAGAAACTGCCATTACCAAACTCTCCCAACTTTCAGGTAATGAACATAAGATTAAGAGAGCCTTAATTTCATCATCAAAATCAATATTGATTGAACTTAACTGGTTTACCAAACCATGGAAATCACTAAGATGACTATGTACAGATCCACCTTCCAACATTTGCAAATTAAAAAATTGCTTCATAAGAAATACCTTATTCAAAGCTGAGGGTTTTTCATATAAATTTGCCAAAGATTCCATCAACTCTACCATTATCTTTGCATGTGATAAGTTATAAATCACAGATGATGCAAGACTCAACCTTATAGATCCCAGAGCCTTCCAATCAAGAACCTCCCATTCTTCATCCTTCATATCCTAGGGCTTGCAATCAACCCCACCCAACGGTAATTACAAATCTTTTTGATACATATAATCTTCAATCTGCATCTCCATAATTGATAGTTCTTTCCATTAAACTTCTCCATTCATAGCTTACTGTCTTCTACCATTGCTCTACTCCCACTCAAATAGAAACCCCTGTGAGTAGCCTATAATCAACACACACTAACTAGATCTAGTCCAATTTGTTAGTATCCCAACCAAAAGCTCTGATGCCAATTGTCAGGGAATCCAAGAACAACACATCTTATTCTGATCCCACTTGTTAGGATCTTGCTCCTTAGAAAGAGCACAATATGATTACCAAATACAAGCAATTAAACATGCGGAAATATCTAGAAGCAACAAGTAACTAGAATTCACAAATAGCATAGAATATGAGAGACAATATACAATCTTGTATTAATACTCATATAGAAAAGAATATAATAAAGAGATGCCACACTCTTCCACCTTACAGAGGCTTGGCACACCTCAAGTGTACAATAATTCTTCTTCAACATTTCACTCTCCTACCAAAAATGGTCCCAACACATAACTCACACACAGAATTGGTGTTCACTTCTCTAACCAGTCAGTAATAACCCTACCAGTACACCAAGCACTCTAAAGTAATTCAAGTAGATCTCCCATGAACTTGCAACCTGCAATTCAATAGACCATACTTACACATGTAGACCTCCTATGAGCTTACAACAACCTACAACTCAATGATCTTACAATGGAAGGATCTTCCTTGCCTTCCTTTTCAGCTCATAACTACAATACATGCCAATGGGTCTATAAATAGATCGTAGACTTAAACAATAACTTAGACTCTTAGTTTATTAATAATAGATAGGTAGCTCAAGACTCGAAATAGCCTTGACATGCAAACACTCAGTTTAACAAACTAATTGTTTGTGCAATGAATAGTTTTGGAACACATAGGCGACTGACATTAGTCCCTATCTAACTGGGGCTGACCGACATCAGCCGACTCCCTACCGATTCTAGTTGCCTTCTGCATTCATCTTGACCGATGTCGGTCATACTGTCGATGTTGGTACTTCTGGAACTTCAACAACCTCCTTTTCATCTGCATAGTTGAAGCTTCTAGCTCCACAACCTAATAATTTTTGGACATAAAGAATGGACCAAACTAAGAAAATGAATAAGAGGCATTTACAAAGTATATGGTCTTCTCCATACTACTTTTTGCTCTACTTGAACCAAGGTGAGAGGACCTAAGGGGTATATTTATCACATGGAGAGATTATGAAATTAAATCTCTATGGGGATTATTGGCACAAAGAGACACAAATGTGACCTAAACAAAACCAAACATACACACTCCACCTAGGAAGGGTTGTCATAAAGAATACAAAAATTCACTAGGTCACATTCAAGCTACTAAAGATAGATACGTATATGACTGCAACTTTTATTATGAAGAATATTCAAAATATAGGTGTCGAATAAAAGACTATAATTTTAAACATTAAAATAGAAATTTAAAAACACATTTCAATTACATTATATCTCATGCATTTTTAAGGCAAATAACACTTATAATATGTAAAGGATGTATTATATGTAGGGTGGGACAAGGTAGGATAGTCAAATGATTATATAAAAATGGAAGGTAGCATGTTGGTGGTCTATTCAAACAACAAGGTCTCTTACAATGTTCATGACATTATCCTTAACAAAAGATGTGAACAAAATATAATATAAGCTAATCAAGAATAAAAAATGGTCCCTAAAGACCTATAGCAAATACTATATCTAAACTTTATAGAAACTTTTTCTTTTCCAGTTTGTAGACATGAGGTGCCCTAAAAGGTCATTGAATAACACATTTTTAAAGTTAAACTATAAAAAGGGATTTACAACCTAGATCTAAGATCAAGATGACAACCAATAGTGAAAATAAACCCAAATATCTAATCAATAGGTATTCTAAGACATGTTATTACACTTCATCAACAAGAAAGAGCAAAGAACCACAAGCATTATGAATAACCTTGAAAAAAAGAAACTTTACACACATCAATTTTTCAAAATGATGCCAAGGGGACAAGCATGGTGAGTTTTATATTTTTACAAGGGAGACATATAAACATGATCTCAAAGCCTACTAATAGTTGTATAGTTGTAACCACCTTATCAAGAGAGATAATATCTGCACACAACAATTAATCCTAGAAAAATTTATAGAACCTAGACTTAGAGAAAGCAAAGACTAATACCAATGACCAATAACTTTGAAAATAGGAGAAGCCCCCTATTTATACATTTCTTAATACTTCTTATATTTGGACCTTTAGGTTATAATTCATAAAATTTCAAAACAAATTTTAAAGTCCTACTTAAGATCATCTATTTATAAGAAAAGAATCATTACTCTAACTGCCTCTAAAATGAATGATGGAGATTTACAACAAACTATTTGATCTCATGGATGGAAATATCTTCATTTGAGATGGAAGGAGAAGATTCATGGTCAAGGATAAACAAAGTTTTTCCTCATGTGAAACTATCTAGAGAAGCTCTTGATCACTTATCTATATAGCTAGAATCTTCTGGATAACTACCTTTTCCTTAGTGTACACCATGGAATAACGTACTTTTTTAATGATGGCATGTGAATGATCTAGTTTTGGTGTAAACATAAAATTATATATAGATATGATTTAAAAATATGATTTGAAATGGCCTATAGACCTCCCTTTATGATTCAAATCATTATCCATCCATGGAAGAACACTTAATCTTTGGTTTCCTAGCCAATATTGATACTAGGCATGCCACATCAAATCCAATTGGGAACTCATGAGGTTTTAAAAATAACCAAGTTACTTAATTAGATATAATATAGGTTGGTGTCTCTTACTTATTATTTTGAATCCCTTTGAAAATTCCATCTTGGCTCACACCACTAGATTTACTCGCCTGAGCAAATGCATGTCATTGATCTTAAACCAAAGGATCAAATGCCATTGGTTGTCTATAGGCGTTATAACAAAATGATACCACTTAATAGCTCTATGGTATTTTTACATCCTAATTTTTTAGTTGTATCAGGTTAATGCACTCTTTCCAAGTGGTGCTCTCACATTCCTTTTGGGCTTCATTGAAAATTCTTGACTTAATACACACCATAGATTAGATAGTGTATGCTTGAATGCATACCATCAATCTC
This sequence comes from Torreya grandis, assembly GCA_037957365.1. NCBI lineage: Eukaryota > Viridiplantae > Streptophyta > Pinopsida > Cupressales > Taxaceae > Torreya > Torreya grandis. Next base: position 1,233,323 of record JARHVA010005120.1, on the reverse strand, counting down.
TAGGAATGTACTCAATGTTTAGCCTGAGATCATGTGTTGAATTTTTAAATTTGCCCTTGTGTTATTAGATCCCTTTATCTAATCAAACATGCATCATTAGATTGCAATCCATGAGGTTGAGAGTGATTTGTTCCTGCAAATAAGAAAAAATTCTAAGTTTAAAACATGAGGAACAATATAAAGATTTAAGGTAAAGTCTTTGTGGTAAGATCTTATTTATGTTAATGAATAAGAATTTAGGCCATATTTTATACTAAGCTAAAGACATAATAAAAGGGTGCCCCATGATTAAATAAAAAAGGGACATAACTTAAGGTTTTAACTTAATATTTCATTGTATTAATAAATACAATGAAACTTTATGGTAAAGAACTAGACCAAGTTAAAACATAAATAAAATTTACCCTTTGATCTCATATCATTGGATCTTGCTAGGATAGATAAATGCATGCCATTAGATTTTGATCTAAAGGATCAAACACCATTGGCTACTCAATACTCTATCTAATGCAGTTGCGATACGTGTCATCACTATGTTCACTTTTGGCTCATTTTGAAAACTTGACTTAATGTGTTCCATTGATAAAAAGGTTTACATTTAACTAAATATTATTTATTGACAAGAACATGATCAATATTTATGATGCAATGCAAGCTTAACCTTTTGACTTTGAACTTACACCATATGATCTTGACCACCCAAGCAAATGTAGGCCATTAATTGCAATCCATTATCTCAAAACATGATTACTACCTATGAACGATGAAAAATATAAATAATTAAGAGCTCAAAAATAATATAAGACTTAGGCTACAATCTTAGACTAAGGTTTTGGTTTGTATAAATAAATACAAATTAAGAATTTAGGCTAAATTTTAGACTAAGCTTGTAAAAAAATGGGGCTCTAATAAATAAAAAGGACCATGCATTAATTTAGACCATGAGGAACATAGGATAATGGATCTTAGGACCTCAAAGGGATAAATCATGGATTTTTAGACTAATATTATATCATGTAAATAAACATGATCAAGCCTTAGTATAAAAATTTAACCAAGTCTATCTCATTTATAAAAGCTCCCAAAAAAAATTGTTCCAGCTAATTATGAATTCAAATGGAAAGACTTGGGCCAGGGTAATTATAATATTTTCTATCTTTTAGGGTGATCAAAATGAACTCAATTGGCCTTTGACAAACCAAGAGCTAGTAAAAGACTAATATTGACATTAAATCATGAAACCTAAATATAATCCATTTTCAAGGAGGGCTCCATTAAACTTACAGATATGAAACCTAAAAATTCAATGTTAGGATATTAAGATAAGATCTAAACTAGAATCATGCACAAATATGCCAACCAAACTAGGTGTGGATGATCTTCAAATAAATAAAATGTGTAAACATACTAGTAACACCCTGATCAACTAAATTTCCATATAAATATGTATTAAAATTTAGAGATTAAGGTTCAAACATGTAATTAGGCTATTCATTCCACTTGATCAAGCACCATTGTTAAGACTTAGTCATATTTAAAATAAACCTCACACATTGAAAATTGGGATCGAATATTAAAACCTAGTCATGATTATGTGTGCTTTGATTCCACTTACTATTTGCCATGAGATTTAGATAATAATTTCCAGACTTCACATCTTTAACCATTGACATTGTCTTATGACATGTTTTAATATTCATTAAAAATCATGATTTACTTTAAGGAAGGCTTAGGCATTACTTTGCTACTAGCCAGACATCCATAAACCTGATAGAGATGCCTTTGGCTCCATTTAAGGCCTTGTTCCACTACTAGCAAGACATCCATAGCCCTAGTAGAGATTAACTGAATCACCTTTGCTTAAAAAGTTCCTTTTAAAATTTACATTGAGTTCTTATTTTTTTATTTTTTGCTTTGTATAGAACATTTCCAACTTTCTAGAAAAGGTTAGGGACCAAGCTAGTTGAGTATTGGGATTTGGTCAACTGATTAATCTTTAGGTAATCATCCTTGGTACCAAACTTTACCCCAAGCAATGGGTTTTGTTTAAGTGTAATCATGACTTTGCTTCAATAATTTAAACTTTCATCCTACATATGCAAACCTTATCCGAATCAAGCTTATATTAGAACAAAGTTCAATATTTTATGGAATAACTTGTGTATTCATTTTTATTTACTAGTTTTTATAAAATTAAAAAACATCAAGCTCACATTTCAGACCCATAGTCGTTTTACACCTTCACTCCCAACTTAAGAAGTCCTTTTTTTGAGATATTGGATGAAAATTGATCTGAGGACTATCTTGAGAAGACTTATTGAGATCAAAAAGTGACACAATAGAAGGTAAAAAACAAAATATAGGTGCTATATAAAAACAAGGAATAGAAAGGAAGAGCAAGAAAGAAGCAAACCAAAGCCCTAGACTAACTCAAAAAGAGAGCCTACCTCTAGTATCACATGAAAATCATTTAATATATTACAGAACATTGAAACATGGTTACTTCCATTCAATGGATCCTTTCTATGTATAAGACCACTTGTACACTTGTGTCTTCTATATGATGTATATTAGATTCACACATCCATTGGTAACTTGAACCTAGGATTGATTTTAACCCATTGACATCTATCTATCTCATTTTGTATGTTCATGTGATTGTTAATTATGTATGTGTGATCGTCAAAATTTAAAACCCTATGGCTTTTAGCTTGGGCTTAATTTTGACATCCTCATGACCATCAAATATGTTCACATGACCATTAATGATGCCCATGAGACTACCATACTATTGATTTTAGGTCTTTTGTATTTAGGCAATCATGCCTTTGACATTTTTATTCAAGAATAATCATTTCGGATATTTCATTGGGATAATTATCTTAGACCTTTTGAATGGGAAAAATTCCCAAATAAATTCACCCTTTAGACTTTTTACAAACACTTTGGCCAAAAAAATAATTCCTCAAAATTTACCCAAAACAATGAAAATATCCCTTTGGGATTTTTTGTGTGGACAAAATGCCCAAAGGAAATAGCCCTTCAGGCTTTTTGAGTGAACATTTTTTCCAAAGAAATGACATTTTGTCAATATTTTTGTGTGGGAAAAATATTTGAAGGGAAAGTTCCCTTCGAAATTTTTTCCATAGACAAAATGTTCAAAACAAAGGAACCTTACATTTTTTTGGATCTTTACAATTTTTTTGAAAGGGTAAGTACCCTTTGGACTTTTTATGATGGGTAAAAATTCTAAAATAAATAAGGAATTTATATCTTCCCAACAATATGCAATTTTTTTAGACATTTTTCCCATGGTAGAATGCCTAAAGGGCAAGTGCCCTTCATAATTTTTATTGTAGACAAAATGTCTAAAATAAATGACCCTTTGATTTTTTTTGTAAAAAACTTAGCTTGATGCAAATGGGACTTTGATCAAAACAATGAATGCCTTTGAACCTTTTGTAGCAGACAAAATGTCTGATGTAAATAATTCTTTAGACTTTTTATTTGAGACAAAAATTTTGAAGACCTATTTCTATCAAATATTATGTTGGTGAAAAAATTCCAAAATAGTCTAAGGGAAAGACACATTTGCTAAGAAAAAACTAGATTTGGACCTAGCCAATTTAAACATGAAACGTGACATACAATTGAATGTTGAAAATAAGATTTGGGTTGAGGATTTAGGAATTTGTTCTTGACAAGGGCCCAATTACTTTATTATAATTTTGGGCACTAATACTATCTCTCACCCAAGGATGCATACCTCCTATGGAAATTACCATAAAACATAAGACTAGGTACCAATCCATTAGGACATAAAGTCAAGACATATCAATTTTTAGAAAACATCCATAGAAGTTCAATAAAAACAAGGTAGAATTAACAAAAATATATCACGAGGATCTAGAAATGAATTCACAATAGAACACAAAGGGAAACTACATAAATAAGGCCCAAAGTAGAGGGGTGACAAATTAAAAAAAACATAAAGATAAAAAATTATACATTATGTACTAATATACACATGTTATAGACTTAATCAAGATAGTGTTCTAGATGTGTGACATTGACTAGTATCTCCAGTATTTCACCATCAAGGTTTCTCAAGAAGAATGTATACTTCCTAACCTAGTAGTCAATATAATAGGGAACCATCCATAAGGCATCAAATTTGACACACTTTCCTTTCTCCTCATGCTTGTTATCCCAAAGTAGAACCAGATCATCTACTTAGAAGGTTCTTAGAGTGACCTTCCTATCAAATGTATTCTTTAATTTCTATTTAAGCTTGAGGTGTCTTTCATGATCTTGTCTTCAAATTTCATCAAGCTAAATAATCTAGTTCATCTTACATTCATAGTGGTTGATCTACTCATCATCCTCTAGTTTTTCCATGAGTTGATAGGTGGTCAACTACAAATTCATATGCAAAACTAATTTAGATCCATAATAAAGTTCAAAATGGATTCTACCTATAGCTCTCTTAGGTGTGATCTTATAATCCCATATGGAAAACTTTAGATATTCACGCCACTTTTTTTATTTTCTTTAAATGTTCATTTGATGATCTTAAGCAAGTTATTGTTACTTGATTATGCTTGCCCACACCCTTGAGGATTGTAATTAGAATCATAGGTCAATTCAATCCCACATTATTTTTATAATGCCACTAAAGGTTTATCTATGAAAGTCATAGCATTGTTCACAACAGTTTTAATAGGCACACCAAATCCATAAATAATCTAATTTAGAAATAAATAAATTATTAATTGGTGTGTTATTTTCTTTGTAGGGATTGATTCAACCCATTTTTTGAAGTAGTCAACTATAACTAATATCCATCTATGTCCATCACTTGATGAATCGACAAGTTTTCAAATGAAATCCATTCCCCATTTTTTGAATGGGCCATTAATCATCATAGGCTATAAGGGAAGATAACTTGAATATGTCATCCTCCCAATACATTTATGACATCTCTCACATTTTATAACTATTTAAGTGATATCCTTGAATAATCATGGCCACCAATCACTAGCTCTTAGAATTTTATGAGATATAACCTTAGTCATAAAATGGCCACCACATACTCCGCTATGAAATTCTTCAATTAGGTTAATAGTTTATTCTTCCAGCATGCATCTTAGGAGAATGACATATAGATTATTCCATGCTAGTCCATTCTTAGTGAAGAGGTATTTTTGGGACACAAGATTAATATTTCTTCTTTGATTCTTATCCAAGTTACGGGGACAACTTAAATTTTAGAATTATTAAATAATATCCCTATACCATGAAGACATGTTAAATTGACCTAATGAATCATCAACATTAAAAACAATAGTTTTTACCTCAATAGCTTACAAATCAGTCTTAACCATAAGCTTGGTCAAACCCATACCTTTTATTAACTTAGTGGTCTAAATATCGATGTCATATTATTATAGCTTTTTGACCCACTTACATCTCTAGTTGGATACTTTATTTTGAGTTAAAATGTCCTTCACTATGGTGTGTGGGAAGTAGGCAATAATTTTTGAACTTAGAATATATAGCCTAAACATTTTAATAGCTTTCAATAGAGTGGAAGCTTACTTTTCCATGATAATATAGTTCAATTCAAGAGCTTGTATAAATTTTATAAATAAATTTATGAGATACTCATGACCATATTCATTATGTTGCAATAGGACAACAACAATAGTATTGTATGATGAAAAAGATAATATCTAGAATGGCTTTATGTAATCAAGACTGGCCAAATTAGGGGTAGACTTTAAATCTCCCTTGCTATCACTAAATGATTGAATGAAATTCTCCTCCCATTTGATGGTTTCATCCTTCTTCATCATGGAAGTAATAGGTGAGTGATCTCTACAATGTTGGACACAAACCTCCTCACAAAGTTAATTTATCCAAAGAAAGACTAAATTCCTTTCTTAGAGTATGGAGTAGGCACTTTGTTAATGGCTTTGACCTTTTCAAGGTCAATCATGACACCATCCTTAGATACTATATGTCCCAAAAACTTATCCTTTTATACTCCAAAGTGACATTTATTAGGATTAAGAAAAATTTCAAACTCCCTACATCTGATCAACACCTTTTCTAGATGCTCCAAATGTTCTCCTTTAGTCTAAGAGTACACAATAATGTCATGTTGATACAAAAGAATGAACTAGTTAATTATCCCTACAAAATTAATGTCCATAGCTTGCTAAAATATTGCACCAACATTCATCACCCAAAAAGTCATCCTCAGATATACATGTGTCCCAAGGTGTATTGAATGTAGTCTTAGACCTCTTCAATTCCTACACTAGAACCTAGATGTACCTTGAGAAGTCATTTAATGTGGAAAAAATCTCTAATCAAGTAACACTATGTAGTAGGTTCTTCATATTATGTAAGGGATAATTATCTTTTAAATAAGCCTTGTTCAAATTTTGTAAATCCACACACAAGCAAATGTCACCATTTATCTTTCATATAGGGACTAAATTTTTAGCCCATGATGAATACCTGATGGGTTGAATGATATGACTATCCCGTGGCTTCTCTTATTCATCCCTCATCTTGGTGGCTAATATGGGGTTAATAGCCCTCTATGTTTAACTGAAAAGCTTGTTATCAAGGTATAATAGGATGATGTGCTATATACAATCTTCCCTATACAATTTCATCTCAAAATAAGGCCATGCTAGACAATCCTCCTACTTATTTAGCATCTCCATATAAGTTTTCTTCTTAGTTGCACTTAAGTGAGTACCTAGCCAAACCTTTATTGGATTCTCATAAGAACCCAAGTTGTAATCAATCATATCTTTTGAGATAAATTAATCTCTCAACTTGATTCTATCCACTCCATCCAAATATGCTTTTAAATTGACTAGTCCTCTTGTGAAAGTGTTTGTCTTCAATTTAATACTATCATTCCTAAATAAGGTTTCCTTCCCATCACAAACCTAAACCATAGATTCCAATTCTATGATTTAGTCATGGAATTTAGCTTCACAATTCAAAAACCTCTTAATTTATTCATCATCATCAAAGACCTACCAATGATGAGCATTATTTAGGATTGAAGGCCTAATAAGAACTTCCACTTGATACTAACAATGATGTCTCGTATTTTCAATATGAAGTTGAGAACCTAGCCCTACAAGTCTGTCAGCTTCTTAGTTGAAAATTTTATCATAATAACACAAATTGAATGCATCAAAAAATTCAATCAAATCCCAAACAACATTCTTGTGGAAAAATCACTAAGTACTTACTTTACCACTAATTCAGAATCACCCTTGATAATTAAACATTTAATTCCATATTCACAATCAACACTTAAACTAACAAGAGTGCCTCATACTTAGTATTATTATTAGTCCACTCAAAGGATAGATGAAAAGAAAACATAAAACATTTACCACTGGGGGCATAGAGAATAACCCTAACTCCATTTCCAAGATTGTAACAAGCCCCATCAAAACACATATTCCAAACCTCACTCTCTTGGTTAGGTTAAACATCAAGAACAATTGGCTATTCAATAGTATCAACATTCATAACAAAGTTGACAAGCTAAACATCCATGTGTAATACTTCATTAAGAGTACATTTTGGATCTTCACTTACATGCAACATCTTTAGCTCTTTATAAATCTTGACCATCTTACCCTCTAGTGGAATGGTAGCATAATATAATTCCATCTACACACTTCCACCCATGCTAGCAATCCATTTACATGAAATCAATATTCCCCAATTAGGTGGGTTGTCTACAACTACCACATCCATAGTCAAATACTTACCATGATGAACTACCAACTGTACAACTAATCCCTTGACTTTTCTAACAACTAGAACCTCTTATGAGTCTATGGAATAACACTTACCAAATGATGACATGATATTAACTCCAATTTAACTCAATACACCCAAATACATCACATTTTAAGAATCTATGGATTTAAAATGCAATTATTAACAATCAAACCATTGATCAACATGGTTATATAAAATAGATCCACATTTAGCTAACTTTGTACAAAGGCAGTCCTTAAATAAGTTTTTGGAGCAAATTGAATAACCTCTTATAATTCTTCATCACTTTTTGGGGGTGTTTGGGGTAACTATATTTCATTCATAATTGACTTTTCACCAAATTCCAAATATTCAAATTCCCTCTTCCTATGTTCAGGTATTCACAATAAATTAACAAGTAGCACAGTATTTTTTAGTTGACTCAAAACTTTGGCCATATCACACATGTTATACTAAGGAAGAGGCATATTTGGTATAATGGTAATGACACCTTTAGTTGGGATGTAATAATTTAAGGTCTAAAGTGAAGTGGGATGGGATAGCTTTACATTCTTTTCATTAGTGTTAAAAGGCTGATTTTGTTTAACCTCACTAGTACCCTTAGGAATACTAGATAATATGGGTAATCTATTCTTGGTTGGAGCACCTCTTAGCTTAATAGCTTTGAAAATAGGCAGTAGCTTATGAGATTTAGTAATTGTTTTAGTTTTTCTTAGCCTCTTTATTATCATCCCCCACCTTTAGATTTGTAGGGCCAATGTCTTGAGGGGTATCATCCTGATACTTGCTTCTTAGGTGATACTCCTCTTGTGTAATTGCTACATTAATTAGTAACTACTTGTCCTCAACTAAAAAAATCCCCCCATCATATTTCTTGATCATCATGGAGCATAAAAAATCAATGTCATGAATGGACAATTCATATACATGTGTCATATTAATGTCACAAGAAAATTTAGGAGTTAGAACATTTACCTTCTCAACAACACTCCAAAATTGATGCACAGTAGTAGCACTCAATAGTATCATGGAGGAAATAATCTCAATTAAGGGTCTTTGACAACTGAACATCAAAATCTCATCATTAGATGACATAGGCTAAAACTCATCTACATCTTTAATAATAAGTTCAACTTTATCTCATGGGGGATGTGGAAGGAAGCACTTGTCATACCAATCAATATCAATGTCATAGTCTATAACATTCACCTTGGAATTTAAAGGATTAGGCACTTATTTTCCATCCCCTCTATTTTGATTTCTTTTCATTCTTTCTTCATGTGTAGTCCTCTTCCCTCTATCATTATCTCTATTGTGGAAAGTAGACCCCTTAGTGTTTGATTTTGATTTGAATCCCACTCATAGCTGGTAGACATGAGAGAGACCCCATTTTAATCTCTAGATAACTTATATGACATTTATTTTATAATAAAGGATAAAGTTTTGATAGTTTCCTCCAAGTTGGCTATCTTCATGTGCTATGTCTTTTTCAGATTGACCAGCTTCACATCAACCTAATTGTTTATGGGCTTTCCCATAGACTTTATGTTGTTCTCAATTTGGATGGCCATATTAAATTCTAACCATAAGTTAATGGGATCTTTTTCCCTCAATCAGTATATAAGATTCTTATCAAAGGCATCACAATACTTTATCAAGCATGTTATATCACTAGCCTTGATGTTTTTTGGGTAGCCACATCATAGTCTTTTCCAACCAAGTGTTGAATTCCTATAAAAATTCATTATGTTTCTTTTTAATATTTTTAAAATTATCCAAGACAAACCTTAGATTGATCCTAGCACCATATTGAATTCTAAAAACATTTTGCATCTCTTCCCATGAATCAATGCATCTAGTGGGAAGGGAATTGAACCATTTATGAGCATCTTCCTCTGGTGTGTGCATAAACAACTTGTTGTACACATCCTCATACTCAACCTCATAATCTTCAATGATATTTTGAGAGTACCTTAGATGCTGGTCACCACTAACTATATTATTTCCTTGGAATTTTTGGAGGCATTTCCTAACTTCATTTAGGAATTCATTTGGATAGCCTTCCATTTCATCATAATTAATAGGCCTAAATTTAGGAACGTAGAATGTAGGATGTGCATTATCATCTTGGTCCCTATACATCAGGATTAATTCATCTAGAGGTTCAAGAAAAAATGTCAAATGGATATGAGGGGGTGAATGAGGTGGACTTAGTGGATCAAATTTTGGAAGGGATTCAGCTAGTTGGGAAGGAGCTAGAAAATAAATAGGACTATGTGTTTTAGATATAGTAGAAGAGTTATGATAGTCCTCAATCATGGGGGGGTCAAATTTTTTTTCAAGATTATTAGGATCTTGATAGTCCTTAGTAGCTGAAATCTTCCCTTCAATAGGCCTCTAAACTTGTCCCATTCTTGTTTGAGGAATACTTAAGGGTGAAACAAGTTTTTTATACAAGTCACCTTTGAAAGATGATCTCAGTCCTTATAACTTTACAAACAATAAAATACTCAAATTTTAAAGTTAGTAGAATATTTCATAATAGGCACCAATCTTCCTTGAAACTAGAAAAAAAAGTTAGAGTCACCACTAGAATCAAACTTCTAGAATATAATAGTTGATAAACTGTTATGATACATAATGAAATTAAACTTGCTAAAGCTTAATGAGATAGAAAAATAGAGATACTAATTTTTTTATAGTATGTTTAAAATGGAAAAGACACCTTAAAACATGAACTATTAATAGTTATTTGTAATAAACTCAGTAGAAGTCAAATTTTCAAACCTTAAAAAACTTCATAGCATGTGCCTAGTGGAGTCACTAGTTGATAGCAAAGATATTTAAATCAATGTAGTAACAAAGAGAACTTCATAAGATGAAATACTCATGAATTTCTAAGAGAATTCCTAGCAACACAAGTTATTAGAAGTTTAGTTGAGTCTGTATCAATGATGCAAGTTGAGTGTTGGTTCCCAGTTGTACTCCTCTCTAATATGGCCTTATACACTTGAATAAATGTGACACACAATGATGAGAGACCTGCTAGTATGTCATTATAGTTGGGGAAGGTTTGGACATCAAGAATGGACCAAACTAATAAAATGACTAAGAGGCATTGATAAATGGTTTGGTCATCTCCTTGCTACTTATATCTTTTCCTAAACCAAGGTGAGAGTACCTAAGGGGTAACTTGCTGACATGGAGAGATTATGCAATTCAACCTCCATGGGGATTATTGGCATAAAGAGACACAAATGTGACCTAGATAGAACCAAACTTGCACACTCCACCTAAAAGGGTTATCACAAGGAATGTACAAATTAACTAGGTCATACTCAAGATATTAAATAAAGATATGTATATGACTGCAACTTTTATTCTCAAGAATCTTTAAAATATAGATGTCAAATAAAAGACTTCAATTCTAAACTTTAAAACACAAACTACATACACATTTCAAGTATGTAATATCTAATTAATTTTCAAGAAAAATAAGACAATATAACATGAAAAGGATGTATTATATGTGGGTTGGGATGTGGTAGGATAGTTAGATTATTATATAAAAATAGAAGGTGGCTTGTTGGTGGCCTATTCAAATAACAAGGTTTATTAGAATTGTCATGACATTATCCTTAGAAAAATATGTAGAAGAGACTTGAATACAAGCTAATTAGGAATAAAAAATGTTCTCTAAAATACTAGAGCATACACTACAACTAAACTTTCTATAAACTTTTTCCTTTCAAATCTATATACCTAAGGTGCCCTAAAAGGTCATTCAATAACACATTTTCAAAGTTAAAATGCAAAAAAGGATTTATAACCTAGATCTATGATCAAGATGAGAACCAATAGTGAACATAAACCCAAATATCCAATCAAAAGGACTTGTAATACATACTATTACACTTCATTAAAAAGAAAGAACAAAGAACCCTAATCATTTTCACTACTCTTAAAAAATAGAAACTTTACACACATTAATTGTTAAAAAAATTTCCAAGGGGACAAACATGGTGAGTTTTATATTTTGACAAGGGAGACATATGAACATGCTCTCAAATCTTGTTAATGTCCATATAAATATAACCACCTTAGTAAGAGAGATAATATCTACACATAATAATTAATCCCCCCAAAAAATTGTAGAACCTAGAATTAGAGAAAGTAGAGACTAATAGGAATGACCAATAACATTGAATACAGGAGAAGGCCCCTATTTATACATTTTATATCCTTCTCAAATTTGTACCTATACATTACAATTCACAAAATTTCAAAACAAATTTTCAAGTCCCACCAAGATGCTCCTAGCTATAAAATATTCCATGCCATACCTGAGATCTTCATCTATTTACAAGAAAAGAATCATTGCTCTAACTTCCTCTATAATGAATTATAGATATTTGAAACAAACTCTTTAATTTAATGGCTAGAAATATCTTAATTCAAGATCAAAGGATAGGATTCATGGTCAAGGGCCAAACAAACTTTGTCCTTATGTGTAACCATTTAGAGAAGCTCTCGATCACTAGTTTGCATAGCTAGAATCTCCTAGACAACTACATTTTCTTTAGTGCATGCCATAGAAAAACCTAATTTTATAATTATATCATGTGAATGATCTATTTTTGGTGTAAATAGAAAATTATTCATGGTTATGATTGAAAAATATCCTTTGGAATCCTTTGGAATGGCCTATAGACCTCCCTCCATACTCTAAATCATTGCCCATCCATGGAAGAACATTTAATCTTTGGCTTCCCAGCCAATATTAACAATTAGCATGCCACATCATATCCATGTGGGCACTCGTGAAGTTTTAAAACTAACTAGTTTACTTAATTGGCTCTAATATGGGCATGTGACACTTGCTTATTGGTCTCGAGCCCTTTGAAAAGTCTATCTTGGCTTGCATCATTGGATCTATTGTGCCATTGATCTTGATCAAAATGATTGAATGCCATTGGATATCTATGTGTTTTATACCAAAATGGTGCCACTTGGTAGCTCCATGGGCTTTTTGCATCCTACTCTATTAGTTTTATTGGGCTAATGCACTCTTTTCAAGTGGTAGTCCCACATTAATTCTAGGATTCATTGAAAAGTCTTGACTTAATATGTATCATAGATTGGATAATGTATGCTTGAATGTGTACCATTGATCTCTTAGAATATTCTTGATATTTAGCCAAGGACCATGTATTGACTTTTCAAATGTACCCTCACATTGTGAGATTTATTTATCTGATCAAAATTACATTGGTAGATTACAATCCATGAGATTGAGCATGATTTGTTCTTATAAACAATAAAAATGTCTAAGTTTAAAACCCAAAGAAGAATATAAATCTTTAAAATATATTATTTTGACTAAGATCTTATTTATGTTAATAAATATGAATAATAATTTAGGCCACAGTTTAGACTAAGCTCAAGACATAATAAAAGGGGGCCTCATGCTTAATAAAAAAGGGACATAGCATAAAGTTTTAACCTAAGCTTCTATTATATTAATAAATACAATGAAACTTTAGGGTAAAGTTCTAGACCAAGACCAAGTTAAAACATAAATAAAAGGGACCCTTTAATCTTATGCTATTAGATCTTACTAGGTTAGATCAATGCATGCCATCAGATTTTGATCAAAAGGATCAAATGCCATTTGCTGCTTAATACTCTATCTAAAGTATTTACGATGTGCATCATCACCACATTTACTTTGGGATCATTTGAAACCTTTACTTAATGCACCATATTGATCAAAAGGTGTACACTTAATTACATATCATTAATCAATGGGAGCATGCTCAAGCCTTATCATTCACCATAAGCTTGAGCTTTTGACATTGATCTCATACCATCTGATCTCAGTCACTCGATCAAACATAGGTCATTGATCATAATATGTTAGGAAAAAATATGATTGGTTCTTATGGATGATGAAAAATATAACTAAGTCAGATCTTAGAAATAATATAAGACTTGGGCTAGAATCTTATACCAAGGTTTTGATTTGTATAAATAAATATGAATTAATACCTAAGGCTAAATTTTAAACTAAGCTTGAAATAAAATGGGGATCTACTAAATAAAAATGACCATGCATTAGTTTGGACCATGAGGAACACAGGATAAGGCATCTTGAGACCTAAAAGGGACCAAACATGGATTTTTAGATTAGGTTTTGGTCATGTAAATAAACATTACCAAGCCTTAATATAAAAATTCAACTAGGTCCATGGCATTTTAAAAATCTCTCATGCAAAAATGTTCCCACCAACTTTGAATTCAAATGGAAAGACTTGGGCCAGAGTAATTGAAATATTTTCCAACTTTTAGGTTGATCAAAATTAACTCAACTTGACCTTTGACAAACCAATGAATAGTAAAATAAAAATATTGAAATTAAATCATGAAACCCAAACATAATCCATTTTCAAGTAGGGCTCCATTAAACCTACAAATTTGAAACTCAAAAATACAATGATAGAAAATTAAGATAAGAACTATACCATAATCATGCACAAATATGCCAACTAAACTTGGTGTAGATAATATTCAAATAAAGACAATGTACAAACATATTAGTAATGCCTTGATTAAGTGAATTTACATAGCAATATGTTTTAATATTCAAATATTATAGTTTAGACTTACAACTAGACTATTCATTCCACTTGATCAAGAACCATTGTTAAGACTTAGTCATGTTTAAAAAAATCCTCATACATGCAAAATTTGGATCAAATATCAAAATCTAGTCATGTTGTGTGTGTGCTTTTATTCCACATACTATTTTTCATGAGATTTAGAGAGAAATTTCTAGACTTCATGTCTTTAACCATTGACATTGACTTACAGTATGTTTGAATATTCATTAATAACTATGTTTTTAGCTTAGGGAAGCCTTGGGCATTGCTTTGTTACTAGCTAGGAATTCATAGCCCTGATAGAAATGCCTTTAGATATATTCAAGGTCTTATTACACTACCATCCAAGCATCCATAACCCTGATGGAGATTATTTGAATAACCTTTGCTTTAAAATTTCCTTTTAAAATTTCTAATGAGCTCTTATTTTTGTATTTTTTTCTTTTTATAGACCATTTTCATCTTTCTAGGAAAGGTTAGAAACCAAGTTAGCTAGGTTCTAGGATTTGGTCAAGTGTCTGATCTTTAAGAAATCATCCTTGGTCACAAAATTTACCTAGGAAATGGATGTTATTTAAGTGCAATCATGATTGTGCTTCAATAATTTAAAATCTCATCTTGGATATTCAAACCTTATTAGAATCAAGCTTAGATCAAAATAAAGTTCAAGATTTTAGGGAATGACATGTCTATTAATTTGTCTTTACCAATTTCCTTAAAATTAAAAAATATCAATCTCACATTTTAGACCCATAGTCCCTTTACACCTACACTCCCAACTTGAGAAGTCCTTTTTTTGAGTGACTAGATGAAAATTGAGACATGAATAGTCTTGAGAATATTTATTGAGATCAAAGAATAACACAATAGAAGGCAAACAAAAAAAATACATGTGATATATACAAAAAAAGGGATAGGAAAGGAAGAACAAGAAAGAAGCAAACTAAATCCCTATATTAAATCATAAAGAGAGCCTACCTCCAAGATCACATGAAAATCATTTAATCTATTACAGAACCTTGAAACATGGTTACTTTCATTTAATGTATCCTTTTTGTAGATAGGATGAATTGTACACTTCTGTCTTTTATATGATGAATCTTGGATTCCCACCTCCATTAATCGCCTAAACCCAAGATTGAATTTAAACCATTTATATCTATATGGATCATTTATGATGTTTGTGTGATTGTCAATGACATCTACATGATTGTCAAATTTTCAAACACTATGTTTTTTGTCATGGGATTAATTTTGACATCCTTAAAACAATCAAAGATGTTTATGTGAAAATAAATGTTGCTCACAAGACTATCATAATACTACTTTCATGTATTTTGTATTTAGGCAATCATGCTTTAGGCATTTTTCTTTTGAAACAATCATTTTGTGTAATTTATTGGGATAATTATCTCAGACCTTTTTCATGGGTAAAATTCCCAATGCTAATAACCCTTTGGAATTTTTACAAAAACTCTAGATAAAATAAATAAGTCCTTACAATTTACACAAAATAATTAAAATAGCCCTTCAAGATTTTTTTGTGTGGATAAAATATCCGAAGGAAATAGCCCTTCAGGTTTCTTAACTGAACACTTTTTCCAAAAAAAGTAATTTTTGTTTGTATTTTTGTCTAGGTAAAATTTACAAAGGGCACTTGCCACAGAAAAATGTCCAAAACAAATGAAACTTACATTTTTTCTGAAGGAATTAAACTTAGCTCTTTTTACTAGAAAAATCATACCTTTGTAATTTTGTTGAAGGGTAAGTTCCCTCCAAACTTTTTTTAGTAGGAAATAAGTCCATAAAAAATAAAGAATTTATATCTTACCAAAAATATGCAATTCTTTCAAACATTTTCCCATGGTAGAACGATTGAAGGACAAGTGCCCTTTAAACTTTTTTCCATGGACAAAATGACTGAAAGGAATGACCCTTGGGATTTTTTTATGAAACACTTAGCTTGATTCAAATGGGATGTTGGAATAAACATTGAATGCCTTCATAACTTTTGTAGTGGAAAAAGGTTTGCTTGTGACAAAAATCTTGAAGACCTATATTTATTAGACATTGTGTTTATGCAAAAATCCCAAAAAATTCTAAGGGAAAGACACATTCACCAAGTAAAAACTAGATTAGGACCTAGCCAATTTAAACATGAAACATGAAATACAAGTGAATTTTGAAAATATGATTTGGATAAGGATTTAGGCATTTGTACTTGATAAGTGCCCAATTGCTTTAGTGAAAATTTGGGAACTAAAAGGAGTCATAATGTCATGGATTTGAAATGGGGGAGCATGTTGGCAATTAAGATCCTAATATATCTCTCCACTTTTAGCCATTACCATCTAATTGGACTTCCCTCCTAATTGTCATTGACCCTCTTGAGAAAGGTTATTTGATGTGAAGATAAAATCTCTTGAGATACTTGTAGTTGTGGGATTTTAGCTATTATAAGGTCTAGCTTGAGTAATTTAGCATTGAGATTGTTGATTTGATGGATAAAGAGATCTATTTTAAGATTGATAAAGGTATTGTGATTTTAAGGGACATTGGTATGGTCTATATGAATTCTAATACTACCTCTCTAGAGCCATTAGATTGTTGTTTTATGCCTTCAACAATATCTCGATCTTTCTAAGT
Source organism: Torreya grandis (assembly GCA_037957365.1). Taxonomy (NCBI): domain Eukaryota; kingdom Viridiplantae; phylum Streptophyta; class Pinopsida; order Cupressales; family Taxaceae; genus Torreya; species Torreya grandis. The sequence goes on along the minus strand of JARHVA010005120.1, from coordinate 1,216,194 downwards.
ATGTCCACTTGACTATCATTAGGTTGGGATTGATTATTTGGGGTTGTAAATGGAACAATGGTAGGTGGATTTGGATAGACCTCAAGAAAGAGATCCATAAGAGGACTTGACATGAGTTTTCCTCCTTGTATCAAATAGTTTTTTACCCTTATACATATCTCATAGGTTTTAGGTAGAGTTTTCCCATAAATAGATTAAATTATGACTACAATGTTTGAATTTAATGTTATTAAGTAGTAAATAAAAGTGTAATTAGGTGGGGGATTAATAATGACAAGGATTCTATCTTAAGGTTTTTGGAATCTATAATCAAAGTCAGTCATAAATTCCTAAAGTGCCCTCTTGATTGAGGTGATTTGTTCAACCAATGACAAATGGTCACTTATATCTTCAAAATTATTTCATATAAACTCACCAAATGAATCCTAGGTATTGATTTAGGTAGGATCTAGATTCCTATACCATTGTAAGGCTTTTCTCTTTAATGATGCATCTAGTAGTCTCAAGGCTACATTCTCCTAAGTAATGCTATGTATTGAGCAAAGATTTGAAATGTGATCTATATGAGTGGTGGAGTTTTCTATTGTAAAGTATGGTAGACTATTCAAAGATGTATTAGTGATATTATCATGTTTATAAAGGTTAAGAAGGATACCACCATTGAAGGGTACAAAAGATTGTAGCTTAGGCCTTACCATTTTGATTGGTGGACCTTTAGTAGACTGAGTGTGGTTAAAATTTGTAGATTTGGGATAATTAGAAGTTAATAGGTTAGGGTTTGAAATAGGTACTATCTTCCTACTTGAAATATCTAATAGGAATTCAATGAGCTAAACTTGATTACCTTTAGAGGTAGACCTAGTGGAGATTTGGTGCATGAACATTTCTTCCAATCTATTGATGACTTCTCCAAGACTTTCAAGTGTTCTCCCACATTGTCAATATATCCCAAGATAATGTCCAAGTGCCTTGATTGTAGTCTCACTGGGCATGTCAAAATTGTTGGATTTCTAGGTTGCACCCAAGATGAGAAATAGATTGTCCAAGTACCCTATTCAAACTTAGTGTAACATTGGATTAACTTAAGACCATGGGTTTTCTATTTATAGGCCAAACCTCTAAAATTTAATTGGATAACTCCCCTAATATTACAATATGGTGCTTTTCCTAAGACCTATATCTATCACATGGAAAAGGGAAAGAGATGAAAACTAAAACAAAAACCTAACTTATATGGTGATGCACCCAATTGTTCAATGATACACTCTCAGCTTAAACAGTTATATGACTACTAATTAATCCAATGGGGATAAGAGTTGATCAAATTCTATGGAAAGTTTTAAAACATGAGTATATTTCATGAAGCTTGGGTATAAACTTGCAACTTAAATGATATAAAAGATAAAGTCTATACAAGACACTATAGGCTTTTTGACTCTCCAAGAGAAATATCCTTCAACAACACTTCATAAAACCTATAAAGAACTAACAAACCTGAAATAAAGGTACATGAAGGAAATTCATATGATGAAAAATAAACATATAATATGCACATCAAACCTTAATGATATATACTTAACATTCACTTAGAATATGAACTTGCCTTGTATTGCTTCAAAAGAATTATATAAAGATTTTGGTAGATATTTGATACAGCTAGTCAAGGGATGGAAAAAATAGCTCAATGCCTACATTTATAGGAATAAATTAAGTTAAAAGAGAGTAAAATTGGTTTATAATGGATCATCAATGATCCCAATGTGTCTTATATTAGTTACACAAGCATTTCCTTCCTTTGTGAGCATTGGCAATCCTTCAATGAGGCCATTTTGGGGTAGAGATGGATGTAACTCCTTCAAATAACCTCAATTATGATTTTAAATTCCCAAAAATATCTAAAAATTACTCATTTTAGTAGTTATTCAATGTATATGGGGGTAATAATAAGGTCATCTTAGGTATTGAGTAGCCTTGACATCAATGTGCACGCAACATTCCTCATGAAACTACCTTTGACTTATAGGAAAGACCCCATTTTGGTTTAATCTCTCAAAAATTGTAGTTAGAATGTTTTTAAATGGGAAATCAACATCTTCACATCACCTTCTCTTTGATATATCCTTCCACTTATTTGATAAATAGGCATGTATGATTAGCTTTCCAAAATTTTGTCTAAGTTCACCATGCTAGTTATTCAATAGCTAAACATGTTATTCAAACTCATCTAATATAAATTAGATAATCTTTAAAAGTCCACTAATTTATTAAAATTTATGTTTCTTAATAAATCTCCACCTATAACACACTTTAGTTTTACATCAATAGGCCCAAACACCTACCCCACAAACTGGTAGTTTTGAACTAGATGATGAGAACCCTTTCAGGGAGCTTTATGGATTGAAATTATGTTAAATAAGAAGGATAATTCTTGAATATGATCCATCAATAGTTCATAATCTTTTTATAGGCTTTGAAACATAGAAATTGACCAAAAACTTACTATTTTGCCATTTTAGGAGGCATCCATAAACCTTTTGTACTATCCAATAACATTGGTTGAAACCCCTTTGAATTTTCCACAAGGTCCGAGAGACAAACTAAACACTTTTAAGTAGAATAACGTATTCTTATCCAAAACTCTCAAGGATAGATACTATTATGGTTTAAGGGGGTTTTAAGGGTTTTAGCTTCATTCTTGAGAATCTGAGCTTGGGTTATGATCTAATTACATCAAATCTAATATAACAAGCTTCCTCACCTTCAAAAACAATTTGGATGCATTAAGAGTACCCCTTTTCTCTTTAGTGAGCTCTTTAAAATGGTTCCTTTGTGAATAGTTTATCCTTTGAGAAGCCTCTACACATTTACAAGTGGAAATATGTAATTTGGTTGCTTCTTCAAGTCTTGGACTAGGCTATAAGGACTTAGAAAAATGTGATAATGTTTTGAAAGAGGGTTCTCAACCTATCAAAACCCCATATTAAGCTTAGATCCACTCTTTTAGTGTCATAACCATGGTAAAACATGCATATAATTATGTATACATGCTTTTTTTTATAAGCTTTGACCTACACATTGGTCTATGATCTATGTATGCTTCTTATATGACTGAGGAAAGACCTTAGATTCCTCGATAACTAGGCTTACTACCTTCATCATGCTAGTTTTCTTCCCTATAGTGTATATAGTCAATTACACTAATGTATGTATCTCTCTAGCCTCATACCAATCATAGCGGTCAATCATGGGGAAATTTAGAAGGTCTATCTAAGTGCTTTGAAGGCCCTCCTTCCTTATCAAACTCATTTTGCATGTGAAAACCCTCTACAGGCTAGTCCTTGAGCTCAAACTAGCCATTTTAGGCCTCTTCCATATAATTAGAACATTATTAATACCAACTATTGGGGTATGGTATCATCTAAGGGACTTTAGGGGACCTCAAATATGGTTTCATGGGTATAAATTGGCATTTGAATGTGTTTTGAATAAAATTTTCACCATCAGGTCAATTTTGTGCTTTGTGTAGGGTTAGAAGTGTCCACACTCTTAATGATGATTCATATAGTATGGATGTTCAAACCTACAACAAAAGCCATGAATGGTTATGTAATTAATCCCCCTCTTACCCTGAATAGGTTGGATTCCCATGTAAAGCCTCCTTAGAGATATGAGTGTGAGAAGTTGGTGTTAGGGTTAGTTGCAAGCATTTTTGATTCACAAACTTATTAACAATCATTCATATAGTTTATCCCCATAATTATAATAAAATCTACATATATTTTTAGTGCTTAGGGAAACTTAAAATTACATAGGGGATCTATATTAGAGTGTCATGTGGTGAAGTGTATAAACATATGAATCTACCCATCAAGATGCCTGCACATAGGCATACTAGCTTGAGCTGATCTTTTGTGCACTCAAACCACTTTTTTCATATTTCGACCTTTATAACCTCTTTTTTAGGTTTAAAAAATGCCTCCACACTCCATTTTGGTCATTGGGTGGGCCATAACAACTTTTAGGGCTTTGAAAGCATCATTGGGGTATGCTTTGCAATATTATTTGCATGACTATGTAATTACACATTCAAAAGTTTTGAACTTGAAACTAAGTTTAAAAACATGAAAGAGGTTCCCAAGGGTATTATAAAAAATAAACCTTAAAAAAAACCCTTGATGGATCCCAAGTTAAGTGCAGATCCCTCATGGTATGGATTTGTTATTAACCCCGTAGATTGCCTACAAAGACTAGCTTTGGTTTGAGACAAAACAATGAGTATGTGTACTATTTTTCTTAGCCAAGTGAGCATCTGGGGGAATTTTATAATTCATGACCACATTGTTTATAAAATTTTGGATATTTTTTATGCTTGAAAGGGGTTCATATCTTCATTTTAACTCCAAAAATCCTAAAACTATTTGGTAGAAAGTGCACTCAGGCCTGTAGGCCTTGGAGATGGCTTATAGTATTACTTTTGAGGGGTATTTATGGATATAATAAGTGTATATGACATTATTAAAATGTTATTAATGATCATATTCTATCCTTTCCACACTAATTCACTACATGGGCCATACTTCTACTTAGTTTAGGCCTCACTCTCATGCTTACACCTGCTTATGTAGTTCCATGGTTATGATGAAATCACCATGCCCTCATAAGGGTAGTGTTTATTAGCATTACACCTTAGAAAACATGTTCCTTGCCTCATTTATGTTTATTATACCTTATATATGTTCATATGAGATGAGGGCACCATCTATTTTAATATTGTCACCTTATCATCTATTTTCATCATGACTACTTGTAGGTTTGTTACCCAGCCTATATTAGGAAAGGGATGACCTATAGGTTTTTTGATGACTGTAACATGAACATACCATATAAAATAAAATATATTTTTAGGATTCCCAACCCATGATGTTTATATTGATCCCTTGCCTCTTGATAAACTTGGATGACTCTCCTTGATGTTTTTCTATAATGGCTCTTATGACTGGTTATAGGTGACTCCCTTAGCATTCCCAGGTTACTTCATGGACATATGGGTTTAGGGTTTGATGACCTCAATGATGTGAAATTTCCCATTTTAATATGGGGATATAATAAGAGTGATCAATCTTTGAGGGAATGGTGGGTGAATGGAGGAAGTGATAGTGGTAACACAATGGAGTGAAATAAGCATGACAACATAGTTGAACATAGCTCAGAGGTAGTGAAACTATAGTGGACCAATGTGGATATTAAATAGGCATGTAATGAACACAAGACCCTTCTCAAGACCAACCTAAGTAGACTTTGAGGACAACATAATGTATATAAATGTAGGCATAAAGGTTTTGAGGTAGAAACTAGGTGTTTAAGGTCTCATAGTGAAACATAGTATTCTCAAAAATACCTTAAAATCTAATGAAGAAACCTTAACTTTTAAAAAAGTAAGTCTAATAAATGCATAAAAATGGGTATGCAAGGGTTATGACACCATATAGGGTATTTGAAAGATGTTTCAAAGCATGAATTCAACTTACTACCATATCACCACCTCCTTCACATACCATGAAACTCATTGGAATCCTATAGATACTTATTAGACCATATACATAGTCCATTCTATAGTGTTTTTTAACATACAAAGGTTGATATTTATGAAATGTGTTGAGGCAACTAGGACCATTGGACTTTGAAATTATGTGATAATGTGTTGAGGGTGATGACACATCTCTTCAACTATGAAACTTGGCTTATATCTCCTGACATAGGCATCCAAAACATTGTGTCTTGCCCAGATTAGTCTATATATCATGCATAAGAATATAGTCAAGATATTGACATGTCATCCAAGCTAAAATGAGTCTATTCCATGATACAATCACCATAAAAATATCTACATGAATTTAGAGAATAAGACAACTGGTTGATTCCTATAATTGAATCAAGTTCCTTTGAAAATTGATGGTCTCAAGATTGGCTATGTAGATGAGGAGGGTGTAAAAACTCCTTAATTTATTATCCAATGTTCATATATAATGGACCTTAAATCTTTAGACAAATTCCATGACTAACCCCTTGAGTACACTTTCCATGGTCAAAATCTTGGACCCTCAATCTATCCTTTCTATATGGAATGACCATTAACTTGAGGGGTCCTTTGAGCTTGCCAAAGAGATTGAGGTAGAAGAGAAATAGTTTTGGGCCCCTACCAACCAAAAACACTATGATTCTTCCACCATTCAACTTTTTAAAACTCACTTTACTAGAATATACCTCTGACTTTATTAGAATATTCACCTAAACTTCTCCATTTTACTTCAAATCTCCTTATTTTGGCCCTAAAATATAGCTCATTGATGTTTTGGAGGGAAAATAGTGTTTTGACTTAGTGACTTGACCTGAGGAAAATTAAGGGTCACCAATTAGCATGTGTGGGCCCTTATTAGAAGAATTGAGTATTGAACAAGGTAATGGTGGATCTAATTAAGGTATGAATTTTTCCATGGTGGAATAATGGGACTCATTAGGTCATTTTTGAGGTGTATGAATGTTCTATTGGTCAATTAAGGATAAAACAACATCCTTTTGTGGTTAAAACCATTGACCAAACTCAAATACATGGATTTGAAATAGGTTAATCAACTAGACCACCATGCTAATGCATATGAAACATCTCAAGAATCAATAAACCTTAATTAGAATAAATAATATCCCTCATAATGATAATTGACAGCTCAAAATGGGTATACCTTATGATAATTATGCATGAATAATGTGTTATTAGACTCCTATCAAATTTCCTCCTCTGGCTTTAGCTTCATTACTACATCTCCCTTATATTGATGATCCATCAAGATGTATATGGGATAACTAAACACTTTGGACACCATAACACTTCTTGACTAAAAATTGACATGGGATAGAAAGACCACTAAGGCAAGTTTAAAATTTGATAAGATAATGTACTCACTAGACATCCCTTTAGATCTTCCAAAATGACTAACAAGTAAGTTTCAAACATACATCATGGCCCTAAGCTATAACATTGATTTATAGGTCTAAGACTATAAATTGACCAATAGTTATGATGAAGGTTCATGAGTATCAAGCCATAACTTATTCTAATCATACCTTGTATGAGTGGGAATATAAATAAATATAAATTTTGGATCCACCATGATACCATTCAAAAATGACATGAAGTGTATATGTTCTAATACCACTGATCTAGGGTGAGGAGGAGACCCAATGGACAACCTAATTAAATATATTTAATAGGTTTATGAATGATATAAAATTGTAGAGAATAATTAAACTAAATAAGACAATGATAATCAACATATAACTATAATAACAAATTTTTATTATGTTAAGTTTTGTACAATATTTGAGGGATTATATGTGTGGTGTATATGTGATAACTCAATTTTTTTCTATGTAACTAATTATAAATAATTTAAGTGTATATCAGCATACAATGGATGGATATGAAGCATTGATTAAACCATTATAGGAGATACTAACAACCACTCTTAAACTAATGAATGATGTGACATCATTAAATGTAATTACTCATGAGTTTGGTATATAGTACTGATGATACATGATTTGTGTAGTAACATATAAATTGATTTTAATCTTTTGGATTTAAACATAGGTGTGGAACCTAATAAATACTCTAGTGAGATTAGAGTGAAGTTGGATATGTAATAGTAATAAACTATGGTAAGATGTAATGGCCCATATAGTCTTGGATTAATAAGACTTTGCCTTGTCAAATTGGAATAAATTTTTCTTTTATTTCTCCTCAAGTTACTTAAGCATATCAATATATTTTTTCACATCCTCCCATCATCCATTTTTTTCAATTTACTAATGTGTTTTAAACTAGAATTAATTAGACTAAATAATTATCTCTAATTGGAAATATAAAATATTGAAATCTAATCTAGGAATGTAAATAATACATAATAAATTAAATATGGATTTTATAGAAGATATAAATTTATAAAAATATAAATTAGGGTTAGGTTTAGAAATATATCCTTGTAAACTAATTTATTTCAAACTGTGTTATTAATTCATTAAATATGACTATCTATAAGTATCTATAAGAACTCACAAACATAGAGTTAATTGAAAATAATGACTCACTATATTCTAGGATAAGGATGTATAAAATGGATAAGGTTTTACTTCATCATTGTATAATGTTTTAGCTTTTTTTAGATAGACTATGCACTGGATCTATAAATATAGGTTTGTTTGCCTTTGTTTGTATACTTTTGGATTTTGTGTGGAGTCTGTTTAGATGTGTAGATGACCTAAAAATCAAAATCCTATCTTACATAAGTACATAAAACAATATCAAATGTAAAAGGGAGAAAAATGGATAAGTGGGATATGGCCAATCAATCCTCAAAAAACCCCTTGTTGACTACATGTTACCTACATAGTCTAAGTAGAAATCAAGCCAATGTAGTTATCCCTTTAAGTGAAACTAAAATAATTTTTAGAATGATTGACAAAGGAATGTCCTAAACCTAAAAGAAAAAAAATGTTAACTTGGACAATGACTATAATAATACAACATAAGTATATTATGGATCTTTGTTGAATAGGTAGATTATTTTAAAATCACCTTTATAAGAGAGTTCTAGATAGAGTAGCTAGAGGATTCAAGTGTGAGACTTGATGTAATTTTATAGTAAAATATTTCAAATGTTTCGAATAACTGACCTATTGGTTTACATGGGAGATTCATTACGATGTTTTCCATTTTTAAACTATGACCATTAGTGTATTTTGGACAAAGACACACTACAAGAAACAAACATAGTGTCTTTGTCTGATAGTGTGTTCTTATCTAAAAGGGATATAGGCTTTTGAAACCAAATTGATAGTGAATTATATGTTACATAATTTTTAATATGGATATAATAGGTATATTTGATATATACATAGTAATTTCAATATTTTTAAGGCTTTCTTAAATATTGTCAATTATCAGAATGGTGGATTGACTAAGCAAGGTAAGGTTTTCAAGAACAATAATTTCCAAGAATTTATTAATTAAATTTTAGTGTCTACATTTTCCACCTCTTATTATAATTATTCATAAATTTAATAGAATAAATTAAATTCAATACCTAAGTGTGTATACACACTTTGTCTTTACCATGAAGATGTGCATTCCCCCTTGTTGAGGTATGTGGAAAAGTGTTGAACCTATGGTTAATTAAGATTGATCAAGTACAAATTTAAATAATCAATGATCATGATTGAGCTGAAAATATTATATGTTCCAAACCTCATGGAGTAATCTGTAATGATTTTGAAGAAGTGGGAACTAACAAAGTTCTTCTCTAAAGTGTAAGTAAAGTGTGGAGTGTCACTAAGATTAGACATGACTCATTTGATAAAATAAAAAAAAGAGGTGGGAATTAGTACATGGATTTCTAAAGTGAAACTAAGATGTAGAACATCACTAAGATCAAACATAGACCAATTGTAAAATATGAAATGCAATGCTACAAATAGATATAGATTCAAACTATAAATTCTTGAAAAAATTGATTACTTAAAAAAGATAAATATTAATTTTGTGTATTAAGTTGGAATTGAATGTATATCATTCAACATACATTATATATAGTGTCAATTTTATCATTGAAAATTATTTTAAATATTTTAATTATCTTTTTACAAGTGTATCTATGTTCGATTAGCTATAATAATGGAGGGAATAAGCAAGCTATATACCCCAAAAATATGAAAATTATGATTTTGCATATTTTAAAATATCAAATTTGAAATGTATCTCTCATGTATTTTTTTTATATAAGTCCATTATAATTCCCCCTTATGAGATGATGGAAATTGCTTTAAAATAACTTGTCTTAAAAGAAAAAGTGAGAGAATTTGTGGAAAATGGAATTAATTAATATCATGTGAACATTTTACTTATATTATAATTGAAAATATGTAACATTGAATCATATGAAAATAATTGATATTACATTACATCATTGTTAATGAATAGAGCATTGAAGTAGTGTATGAAACATGTAACAGACATGAAAGTAATGTATATGTATTATAAGCATTTATTTGGATATATATATATATATATATATATATATATATATATATCCATGAAATTTATCATGAAACCATATATATGTAGTAGGTATTTAGTAGTGTATATTACGCATCATGGAACCATAGTAGTTGTAACAAACATGTAAACAAATTCATACAAAATCACATAAGAAAGAATAAATTCCACATATAAGGGGCATGTATTATGTCACATAAAATTATAAAATATTATATAAATGCCACTCATAAGGCTCAAGGGATGAATATAAGGGAATGTGAATGTTGCATAAACATAGAAGGCCCAAAGCCAAAAACACAAGGTATAATGATGTCATATAATAAATAAGGTTAACATAGTTGAAACCAGGATCTCCAGATCAATTAATGCATATGATGGAGTGATCTCATGAGTTAAGCAAGTGCACATCACAATAAAACTACTAGTAAATGAAATCATGCATAGAAGAATATTTTAAAGGAATGAGAGTAAATAAAGAAATAGTCTATATCATATTGAATTATGAATACAAAGGGAGTGAGGTGCATATATAGTTTGGAGAGAGAAATATACCGCACATTCCAGTGAATGTGGGACTAATCTTCCCAAGTATCCCAAATGACCTCTAGAGCCCTAAGTAATCTAATATAACCATGTAAGTAAAACCCAATGGGAAAAATGCCTATACCAATATCCCATATGAGTTTGGCTTAGGTGGGTGATGATAAAAAAAATGGGTCCTAACAAGAAGGCTTGATGAGGTACCCAAATCCATAGTGATAATCCCAATATCCCAAAAAATATGAAAGATGTGTACTTCCACAAAGAAGAGTGAGAATGTATATGTAGAATGCCATATGATGAATGTTATAGTAGGTCCTTCTACAAAAAAAAATTATCTCTTATTTTTTAAATAAATAAACCATGAGCTATCAAAATATTGAATTGCTACTCAAGTGGAATGCATGTAGGAATCAAGATGTAGATCTCTGAAAAATGCTTAAATATCTCCCTACTAATTCTTAAATGTGCCAAATTCTAATCAGATATCACAAGACTAACAATATAATATGTATATGAAGAAGCATATAATAAGGGGAGGTAGAAACTAAAGAAGAATATAGACATGGAACATTCACTAAAAGAATGTCCATGGAAATAGAAGACCAAGGCTCAACAATCATCAAAATTAAATATTGGTATGTAGATGAAGCACTTAAATCTACAAGATGAACATCTCTAGGAACATATAAGTCGTCAATACTCTTAATGTGTATACTCTCATTGAAATCAGGATCATCCTACAAATTGTAATTTTGTAAAGGCTCTAGAAGAGCAATAATCTACACAAGAATGGATGTAGAATATGCAATAAGACAACTAAGGTCTAGCAGAATCTTATCTTGTAGTGGGGGATTTATAAAAGGAAGAGATATATCATCACAGGGAATAGAAGAAAGAGGAGAAAGTACAATAGTCTCTGAAGAGATAATAGGAAGTAGAGGAGGAGGTGTGACATAAATATTAATAAGAGGTATGACATAAATATTATTACTCCAAAAAGTGCATGGACACTCTATATGTTCCACATGGAAATGAAGATCCATAAAAACATGTATTAATAGAGTGGAAAAAACATGTATTTTCCCACTTATCAAACTGAATGTGATCAGTGGGTGTAGGAATCTATCCATATAGAAATGTAATATGATTCTTGTGTGTGAGAAAGTGATCCATGTAAGCACACCATGAAGCATAGTTTTACTTCCCAAGTAATATCAATGGATGTGAATAAATCTCCTCATCTAGTAATAATAGTGAATGCTTTGGAGATGGACTTTGGACTATGCCAAAAATGATTTAGTCAAATGAGAATAATTAGTGCACAAGTAATAATGCACACTTAAATTGATTTTAAGATATGTTGATAATGAATATAAGAATACAAGATAAATCTATGTAAGTAATCACTAAATAGGCACAAGTAATAGTTACTAAAAATTGAATGTGTACAAGAGAGAATGTAGGGCCCATAACAAACCCACTAATCCAATCAGGTAGCCACCCCAAATTTTGGCACTTTATAAATTAGTGTGTTTTACAAGTCAAATTGGCATAATGCATGGTAAATAAAAAAATATTTTTTTTTGAAAAAGATAGTACTCAATTTTGAGTTATCATTTGTAAGATATTAACAATACAATTTCCCTTAAATAGGCCTACTGACTAAAAAATTGCACTTAAAATTTAAAAAAGGTACCCTTGGGTGAGGTAAAATATGCCTTCCAACCACTCATTGGAACCAAAACTAAACTGTCAACCTCCCAATCACAACTCCAAGTCTTAACCAATCCTTCTACTCACCCACATGTGCAGCGTAATAGAAATAATATCACTTGAGGACAAAATTAAAAACCAACTATTAAAAAATTAATAAAACAACAATAATTTTAGGGTAGAATTTTTAATCAAAGCTTGTTTTGGAAGAGAAGAGGTATGGCCTATGAATCTATTTATTGTCTTGAAATATTTTATAGCAAAATGTGTACCCAAATGAAAACCCACACCCCAAAATAAGCACCCAACTTATAGGGAGGATGCCAAAATGAACTTTTGGCTATATTTTTCTAAATTTGGTCCCAATATGAAGGATTTAATAGCAAACAATGGTGCCTAGATCTATTTTTTGATTGAAGAAAGAAATAATGATGCTTAGATCTAAAATAATGAAGTTTTAGGGTATTAAAAATGGCACAACTCAAAAAACATGATTTTTGATGTTGTAAAACACTTATATTTGCTAAAAACACCTTGGATCAGAAAAAAATGCCTTGGCTAAGCCAAAAAATCCTTGGATTAGCCAAAAAATGCCTTGGATCAACCAAAAAATGCCTTGGATCAATAAAAAAACTTCTTAGATCAGTTAAAAAAGCCTTAGATAAGCCAAAATAATACATATCTAAATTTGTTCAAATGCTAAAATAATATTCACGCCATGAGTATGCCACACTAAAGCTCCACATAGTCACAAATAAGCCACAAAAAAGTGGCAATGGTTGTCAATGAACTAGATCTATAAAAGAAATGACTCCACCAAAGATGAGAAATCTAATAGATCTAAATATTTATATCAACAATTCCTATGATAATACAATATCAAATCTCAAGATTAAAAAAAAATAGCAAATAACCAACCAACCAGATAATCATGAACATTAATTGGTACTCTAATACCATAAAAGAATTATAGATAAGATCATAAAATCAATGAATGTATAAGATGGAGTGATCTCATGAGTTGAGAAAGTGCACATTATAGTGAAGCTACTAGTAAATGAATCATGCATAGAATTTTTCAAAGAAATGAGAAAAATTAAAATACTCTATATCATCTTGAATTAAGAGTAGACATAAATTGATTATACAAAGTCTTGAAGTTCACAGTGCTCAAAGCTATCACAAATCATAACTAAGTATCTCAAACAATATACAATATACTACATTAGAACTGTATTAAACTACATTAACTACATTACTTAGACATATCAAGGGAGAGAGGTACATATATAGGTTAGAGTAGTAAAGATACTAGACATTCTAATGAATGTGGGACTAATCTTCCCAAGTAACCCAAATGACCTCTAAATCACTAAAAAAACTAATATAACCATGTAGGAAAAACCCAGTGGGAAAAAGGCCTACACCAACAAAGGTGTATGATGAACATACAGTATGCAAGGAATGACATACAAGAATAAAACAAATTGAGGCATACAATGTAAGGAAGAGAATATATGAAAGGAGCATAAAGAAATTAAAAGTATCATTTTTTTAGAATATGTATCTATGATCATGTTTTACCAAAGATATATCATGTTAGAAGGGAAGTACAAGGTAATTTTCTCACATCATTTCCTTTTGATTAACCATATTAGCGGTCATGCTATCAGTTTACCCTTTTTCTCCTTGAATCTCTATAATCCTTGATCACAAATTTTACGATCAATCCCTTAGTGGACATTATCCACCAAAGGCTCATTCTTCTTTTGGTAAAGAAAGGATAACCCCTTTGTTTAAAGGTAGTAATGGAGGATATCAACATCACTAGTGAACATGAAGATTCAGGTAAGGATGATGATTTTTTATCAGAGTCCAAATATGAGAAAATAGGGGACTAGAATGAATATGCAAGAGAGGATTTTATGTAGGAGGAGAATAATATTTGAGGTAATAATATGGGGGATCCCAAAATTATGACCTTGATAGCTAGTAGGGGTCAGACTTTCTTAAACCTCAAGATGAAACATGACATTGAGTAGTCCTTCAAAAAATAACACACCAAAGTGACAATCTAGAAACTATTGTGCATGGAAATATCAAGTGAGTTTGAAAAGTGAAAATGCCTTTTGGCTCAGGGTACCTCTAATCTGGGCAATGATAAGGAGGAATATGTCATGGCTGAGTTCACTCCCCCTAGTTTTAGAACCACTCACAAGGGTGGCAATGAGGAAAACAAAAAGGTTAGTGAGTAGGGAAAGGAGGATATCAAGCCCACTGGAACCAAGCACAAGATTCCAAATGATGAGAATAAGTAAGGAATTGGGAATTATATTAGAGTAAGGAGTAACAAATAAGATAACACAAAGACCAAAAAATTGGACTATTACTCTAAGTCTAAGTAGACAAACTAGTCAGTTAGTGGTCTAGGTCTCTTTTGGTTTTTTGCTAACTTTTGGTGTCTTTTAGGCTAAAGTTTTTAGTCGGATACTAAGTTTTATCTTATTTTTCTTTTATTGATATATCCTTCATATCTTTCAATTTTATTTTGTAATGGAATGAGACTCGTTAACCCATTTATTCACCTATAAAATAATTTTTTACTAAATAGGATATTCATTATCTAAAGTATGAAGGAAAATAAGATATTTTTTTCATTATATCTCAACATTTAAAAGAGGTTTTAGATGAATAAAACATGTAATAATGTTTGTATATAATAATGAGATTCCTCAAATAATAAAATTTATTTTGTATAAGGCTAGCCCATTATTGAAACCATGGAAAATTATGCCTTAAGATTGAAATATTTGTGATATATAAGTGTATTATTTTTGATGTGATGAAAAAATGTACAAAATGATAATGTGACTATGTTTTATTTTGAAATAAGGTTATAAAATGCATAGGGACATGAATGCAGTAGAGGACAAGGACATAGTACATTATTTTTTGACTAATGTGTTGTTATCCTAATTGATTTTACGTAAGATGTTTTTATTAGGACTACTTATTCTGTGTCTGAATAGATTCTATAGTGATAAAAATTTATCATGCTACACACTCAAATATCTTATGAGAATCATTTTGTTTTACAAATATATATGACGTATGAAAATATGTAATCTAACAATATGAAAGTATGCATACATGTCCTAGTTTTGATTTTTTTCAACTATTTTGATATTTCAATTTTTCCATTTTCATAAAGTAAAACATGCATAAATGAAATTTTGAAAAATCTTGGAAAGACATAAAAAGTAACAAAATTATAAAACAAAATAATGAAAATATTTCTCAAATAATTCTAGACAAAATAAAAAATATAATGATGATAAGGATGAATGTAAGTGAAATGCCCCCATAATGAAAATAGAGCAAAGGGATAAAAAAAAGAATTGGTGTATGTATAGAGGAATAAGAAATAGAAGTAATGAGAAAATAATATATGCAAAAGTAGGTTCTAGGAAAAGAATCTAATCAAGATCCTCAACCCAAATATGGGTCCATCCAATGATCTCATCAATAAGATGTTGATATGTGTATCCAACTCTTTGATAGGAAGGAACAAGATCTTGTGCCAAATGTAGAATTTTGTGAATCTAAAGAACCATATGTTGCAAAATAACCCTCCTAGTCTGAAGAAGAACTATGTTGTAAAGTAACCCTTTGAATCACTACCCATATATCTATCTAAAATTGTATCCTCATTTATTAGAGGATATGATGTCACAACTTGTACCTATTTAGGAGTTTTTTGCATAACCTGTGATCATGTATTATTTTCCATTTTATACTTAGGAGTAGTTATCTTTATATTTATAGACAAATCATCATGCTCATATGTAATCATATTTTTCTCAATAATATAAGGAAAATTTTTAATATATTGATGGTCATAACTAGTTGAAGAAACTATAATATGTTCATGATCATAAGTAGGTGCAAAAACTAATTTTGAAATGTGTGTTTGAATGTAAATCATGACTTTGAATAGTTGTATAAATTAGTTCATTACCAAATTTCTCAATAACTATGATAATTAGATATTATGGAGTAGGATTAGGTACCCATGGTTCCATAGTATAATTTTATCAAATGCCTTAAATTTTAACCACTTGATTATCATGAATATACTTTAAAAAATTATGACCTATAAAAGGAAATGCTCTATTTTTTTTTAACCAAGGTCTCCCTAATGACATATCTAATACACTTGTGTTTTTTACTATTAAGAAAGGATTAGGAAATATGAGAGGTCTTACTTTTAAAGGAAATAATATACGACCAAGAGTATCTTGTTAATGACCATCAAACACTTTCACAACTCTAAAAGTATGGTTCATGTCTTGATCCTTATAACCAAGATAATGTAGAAGTTTTATACTACACACATTTTCAATTAATCAATTATCTATAATTACATTATGGATTGGTTGTAAACTAGCATACTCTCTAACAAATAATTAATTTTTATCAAAACCAACATCCATATTTTAAAATCATCAAATCTAATAGATGGATGTATGCTAGCTTACTTTTAACTATACAATTGATGATATCAAGTGGATGTCCATATGATGATGGATTATGATCATTATATGCCTAATGTAATCCATAATGATTTTAATTATCTTGTGCTTCATGATTTTTAAAGGGATATTTACAATTTGTAGCTTTGTATTATCATTTGGTTGTTTCTTAGCCTCTTCATTATTATATCAATGTCAATAATGTTATGATCAATGAGGTTTTGAATTCAAAATTTTGAGCTAAATAAATACATTGATAGAATGTCAAACAAATATATGATAATCAAAAAATGCATTTCCATCAAAGCTTCTATATTGAGATCTAGATGTATCTATTTTGAATGGTGAGGAAATAAAATAACATGATATTAAAGAAGCTTTTATAGTAGCACATGAGAAGGTGATGGTAGCCTTGATAATTTCCTCATTTATTAGGGTGTGGAGCTAAAAGCTTCACCTTGTTGCAAATAGAAGGAGGAGGTTTCTGAGCATGACAGTTGCTGGCATCAACAGGCCACAACCGATGTCGATCAGGGGAAGCATAGAAGGAAATTGGCATTGGCAGGAGATCGGCCGGCATCGGTCACCTCCAGTCAGGCAGGGACCGACGTCAGTCACTTGTGGTGGTCAAAACTATTGTTGACAAATAGTCAGTTAAGTGAATGCGTAGTTTGCATGATAAAGACCAGTTTGAGTCTTTGAGCCACTTGTCTAATTATTGTATGCATGAGATCTATATAATAGACTCATGGGCAGTATTGTTAAGAAAAGAACTATGTAGAACCCAAGTGTAGAACTTGTAGAACCCAAGTGTAGAGCTTGGAGAGTTCTTCCCATGGTGAAATCAAGTAGGATTCCCCATGTTTGTAAGATCAGGTTTGATATGCAGGGTGTTGCATGATCATGGTGGAGATCTACATGTGGTAAGTAAGATCAGGTTGGTCTACAGGGATGTGTGTATGTGAGGGTCAGAAGAGGATCAACGAGAGAGCAAGATCAAGGTGACAGCAATACATCAAGAGTAGGATCATGGTGAGATCTACTTGGAGTACCGATTTGTACTCAGTTGTACTAGATGTACAATGAGGTGAACAACAGCTTGTGTTAGTTGTTAGTTGTGACCTATGAGAGAAGATTACTTAGGTGGGAAGATTACTTGGAGCCCTTAAGGAGGAAGCTTCATAGAGGTGGAAGAAGAGTGTGATCTCTTTATTGTAATTTCCTTTGTAATGAGTTGAATACATTTATGTGTTGCCTCTCATATTCTGTGTGTTTTCTCATTGATAGTTATTTGTTCTTCTAGTTATTTCCGCATCTTAAGTTGCTTATACAATGGTAATCATGTGTGCTCTTAATTCTGACAAGTTATGTCAGAACTTTGGGGAACTTAGGTCTTATCAAATGGTATCAGAGTGAGGTTGGATGTTCTCAAAGTGAGTTTGACTAATAGATGGCCTAGATCTGGTTAGTGGTTTGTTCATTACAGGTTACTCACAGGGGTTTTTGATTGAGTGGGAGTATAGCAATGGCAGAAAAAGGTAAGCTGAGAATGAAGAAATTCAAGCACAGGATTAACACCACAAGGAGTGTGGTGGGTTGTCTTCAAGTGGGAGCTTGAAGAGGAATACAAGCCAGGATGCAGATTAGACGGAGTACTAGAATGGGTATATGTGTAATTGTTTATCTCCAAGTGGGAGATTGTTAGGGTGTGGAGCTAAAAGTTTCACCTTATTGCAAATAGGAGGAGGTTTCTAAGCATGACAGTCACCGACATCAGTAGGCCACAACCGACGTCAATCAGGGGAAGTGCAGAAGGAAACTGGCATCGATAGGAGATTGGCCGGTGTCGATCACCTCCAGTCAGGTAGGGACTGATGTCGGTCACCTGTGGTTGTCAGAACTGCTATTGACGAATAGTCAGTTAAGTGAATGCGTAGTTTGCATGATAAAAACTAGTTCAAGTATTTGAGCTGCTTGTCTAATTATTATATGCATGAGATCTATATAATAGGCTCATGGGCTGTATTTTTAAGAAAAGAACTATGTAGAACCCAAGTGTAAAACTTGTAGAACCCAAGTGTAGAGCTTGGAGAGTTCTTCCCATGGTGGAATCAAGTAGGATTCCCCATGTATGTAAGATCAGGTTTGATATGTAGGGTGTTACAGGATCATGGTGGAGATCTACATGTGATAAGTAAGATCAAGTTGGTCTGTAGCGATGTGTATATGCGAGGGTCAGAAGAGGATCGGTGGGAGAGCAAGATCAAGGTGATAGCAATACATTAGGAGTAGTATCATAGTGAGATCTACTTAGAGTACCAATTCATACTCAGTTGTACTGGATGTACAATGAGGTGAACAACAGCTTGTGTTAGTTGTTAGTTGTGACCTATGAGAGAAGATTACTTAGGTGGGAAGATTACTTGGAGCCCTTGAGGAGGAAGCCTCACAGAGGTGGAAGAAGAGTGTGATCTCTTTATTGTAATTTCCTTTGTAATGAGTTGAATACAATTGTGTGTTGCCTCTCATATTCTATGTATTTTCTCATTGATAGTTATTTGTTCTTCTAGTTATTTCCGCATATTAAGTTACTTATACAATATTAATCATGTGTGCTCTTAATTCTGACAAGTTATGTCAGAGCTTTGGGGAACTTAGGTCCTATCATCATTGGAGGAAATTTTAGTTGGAACTTAGGAGGTGATTTTGATATATCATTTATCCTCATTTTTTTATATCATTAGCTTTTCTCTTATTATTAGGCTTGCCTTTAAATTTGATTTTTGAAGGAGAAGGAGCATTAGAACTATACTTGATCTTATTCAATGTAATCAATTTGAAATCACTATAAACACTAAATATAAATTATATAACACCTTTAGCTCCTAAGACCTTGTTATTAAAAGTCTTAAATCCACTATCTCTTATGCCTATTACTTATCTCATAGTCAAACCATATGTTATTATGATGTGTATGCCTTCTACACTAATAAAAATTCTATAAACCTACTTATTATCATCCTCTAAAAGTTTTGGACCAATACCTATTTTCTAGCTTCTTAGACACTTGTGTCCCAATTAGATGCCTACATTGATGCTAGTATCATGTGCCAAAATAAGTGTCAAGTTTCCTAAAGTCATCAAAATTATAAATAAAATGTATCCCTATGATTGGTATACATGATTTTATTTGATATATTACCAAAAGGGATTGATATATACAATATCAAAACTCAATCATTCCTCACTTGATACATACCTAACAACTCACAAGGTAACTTACTAAAGCTACCAAGTCAAGCAATTAAGTGAGAAAAACTTCCCTATTCTATCTTATTTGAATATAAATCATATGGATAACCCATCTATAGGTATAAATTACTAAAGGATAAAGTCATGATGCATACTTGACAAGTTACAAGCTAAGTAACCCTATGTACTTATTTATCACATGCTACATTTTGATACACACACAATCCAACACATATGGGAGAAATACATAAGTCTAAGGCCCTATTTGAATTATTGTATATGTAGGTAATTCCCATTAATATATGGATCTTTGGGGTAAGTCGACACTATGTACCCACTAACTAATGTTTTCTATAGTCACTCTAAGGGTTGATCATTTGAAAAAGAGTAATAACCTATGTGTACGATCTAAACAAAAAAAAACTAAAAGAGATATAAAACCCAAAAATTTATAGGTGTTTTTACCTATATTTATAATATATTATATAACTAAATCCTTTTTTCAAATCCTACACAAGCATCTAAGACTAGAATGAAAATTTATAGAATCTGAAGAATATTCTAGGATTTTGATCTAGTCCACTTTTAGCATAATTTAGCCTAGATCCACATGTGCATAGTAATCTAGATAATTAATATTATTTCTAATTTAGTTAAATATTAATTAATAATTTTACATTTCATTTTAAATATATATCTATGAGAGGTGCTTCAATAAGTTGATCAACAAGAATTTGTCCCTTGATTTCCTTCTAATTTATATAATCTATGCCAAAATCACTAAGAAGCATGATCAATTTAGCCATGATACCTTGAAAAGTTATTTTAGGTAGTAGATACTTGAGTGGATCTACTTTTGAAATGACCATGGTCTTATTATTCAACATGTAATGGTGCAGTTTCTAAGATGCAAAAACCATGGATAGACAAGCTTTTTCAATAGGTGCATAGTTATGTTCATATGTAACCAAGGTATGACTTAAGCAGTATACATCATGCTCTTTTCCATTGTCATCATGTTGATCCAAGAGTGCCCCCAAGGCATGATCAGTAGCTGATAAATATAACAAGAATGGCTTTCTTGGCATAGGAGGTAATAAAATATGTGGATTGACAAGATAAACTTTGAGCTATTGAAAAGCTATTTGGTAGTGATCATCCTAGTGAAATGAAACTCCTTTATTTAAAAGGTGTGTAAATGGATGGCATTTATTTTAAAAGTGAGAGATGAAACATTAGATTGACTAGATCTTATATTGTAAACTATGAAGTTATTTTAAATTGGTTGGTGGTGGCATCTCAACTATAACATGTAATTTAGTTGGATCGACTCCAATACCTCTACGAGACATGATGAATACAATTAATTTGCCTAAGATTACACTAAACACACACTTATTTAGATTTAGTCTAACTTTGTACTCTCATAATCTTTCAAATATCTTTCATAGCACTACTGGATGGTCAGCCTTGGTTTTGGATTTTATTAATAAGTCATTGACATAGTCTTTAACAATATCATGTATAATATCATGGAATATGATAGTCATGGCCATTTTATATGTATATATAACATTAATAAGGCCAAATGGCATCACTTAAATATAACATGTTCCCTATGGAGTGGTGAATGCTATTTTATGTTGAACTTCTAGCGTTATTCTGATCTGATTATATCCTAAAAATCCATCCACAAGTGAAATCATTTCATATCCTATCATGGAATAAATGATCATGTCGATATTAGTCAAGGTAAAATCATCTTTAGTACAAGCTTTGTTGATGTCTCAAAAATTAGTACAAATTATAATCCCTTCAAGATTTTTACTAATAGGTACAACATTAGAGATCCATTCAGAGTAGTTAATGGATTAGATACATCCTAATTTTAAGGGTTTCTCCAACTCTTTATTTACCAATACAACAATGTGAGGATGAATCTTATGTAGCTTTTATTTTACTCTTTTGTCATGAAAATTAACCATAAGGTGGTGTAAAACCAAGGCATGGTCTAAACCTAGCATGTCAAAATAGGCCCATGCAAAAATATCCATAAACTCTCTCAACAGAGCTGAAAAGACCTTGCATTCCTCCTTAGTGAGATATTCTCTTAATTTTATCCATTTTAGGTCTGATAGAGTCCTGATATTTACCTCTATTATATCTTTAGCTAGAAGGGTTGAACCATCTTGTAGGATAGTAGTCAGTTTCTTAAACTATTGGACTATGTCAGGGTCCTTTATTAGGACTTGCTCTTCAAATTCTCCTAGGCATGATGAATCTAAATCCCCTAATGGGAGATCTAGCCATGTAACAAAAATAGTTAAAAATTCTTAGAGAATTTTATCAAATGATTATTTTTTCTCAAAGTTGAACTCAGATCCACAAGCAAGTTCATTGTTGGTGGTCTCTTGGTCTAAATTTTAATAAGAATGAACACCCCTATCTAATGGTGCATGAGACAAATTTTCACCACTATACTAATCTTTATCTTTACTTTTTCCCTAGTCAAAAATTACGTCAAAGAGGTTTTCACTTTGGGACATCAATATTTTACTTATTTATTTTTGGATAAGGGTGTTCATGTGCTCTCTAAAATAGGCTACAATATCCAATGTGATTGAGGATCTTGATTTGTGATCTCCCATTAGAAAATTATCTCTAACATCTAAGAAATAACATAATGCCTCATCATTTTTGGACTTATCAATCAGTAGACTAGATTCTTGTTAGTCCTAATCTATCATTTGGAGATAATATAATGGTAATAGGTTGTGATGAATGGCTAGGGTAAGGGTACAAATGGCATTGTTATCAAATATGTTGGTTTCAACTAGGTCATCAAAAGTGAGGTTATGATCAAACATTGCTTTATTGTCAACATCATCATCACTAGTCATTGGTTATGGAGTTTGAATAAGATATGTGGGGTCACCCCCAAGTGGTTTAAATCCAAGTCCATAAGGTTTTTCATACTTAGTCATATAAATTGGCTTGATGGTTCATTGTTGATTTGGTCTGAGGCCTCTTCCTTCATAATTGTGATGCTCCATGATCCTGTTGGGAATAGGATACTTTGCATTTTTATAATAATTAGCTTGGTCATCATTTTATAACCATGATTCATCCCCTTCAAGAGGGTCAGGTTCTAAGGTAGATGCTAGTACAAATGTGATAGGTCCCTTATATTTGTTCTTTTGGTGTTAATGCATATGTGGGATGACTTTAAGTCACCCAAAGGTTTTTGACTTATGAGGAAGATTGGAAATATGAAATGTATCATGGGTCACATATTCTCCAACTCCATTATCTAAAATGGTGAAATGATTAGAAGCTTTAGGAGGAAGTATGTGGGAAAATGAATCTAAGGTATTGGGATCTATGCAATTATATGATGGAACATGAAGTATAGCCTTTTGTTTATCCTTCTTGGAACTTGGATTCATACCATACTAATAATCATAGCTTTAAAGCTCAACCTTAAGATACTTGCAATGTTCATATAGATGTAAATTTCTTAGAATATTCACCTCCGTCCCTGATTGGGAAAACTTGATACATTAGTGTAGGGTTGATAAGACTACATGAATCTCATGTAACCAAGGCCTGCCTAGAAGCATGTTTTATGATAAATCAAGATCCAATGCATGGTAAAGTGTATCATGGGTTAAAGGCCCAATGATAACTGGCAAACTAATGGTGCCCTGTGACTCTATTTCTTAATTATCATAGGCTTTGATAGTTATTGTTTTTAGATAGAGATATATCATTATATACCCAAGAAGATTAATGAGCTTTAAATACACTATGTTGAGGCTAGATCCATTGTCTATAAGGAGAGGTTTCACTTTATGTTATCTAATACAAACTTCTAAGGATAATGGGTTATTATGGAGCAGGCCAAGGAAGACATATCACTTTGGTTGAATGTGACTTGTTGGGATGGAACTAGGTGTCCAACCAAAGCTTGAAATTTATTATGGGATATGTCACTAGAAATAGTGTATTTGGTCAAAAATGCATTCAAGATGTTTTTGTGGATTATTGATGTCTATAGTAAATATAAAATAGAAATTTGTGCTGATGTCTTTTGTAATTGTTCCATAATATCAAACTTCTTGTCTTGGTTAGTATTGAATGGTTTATTTTGATGATAGGAAAAGTGGTAGATTATTGTGGACTTGGGATAATAATCTTCAACCTCTAAGTTGTGATTTCACAATTAGGATTAAATACTAGACCATTATTGCTAACTGATATTGGGAATCATATGGGACTAAATAGGACATGTCTTAGTTCCTGATGCACTTTCATGTGGTCATGTGGAAAGAACAAGTTGTCACTGTAAGATCCAAAATGGGAAGTGTTAGTTTGTTGGTTTGCCTATATGCACTCCCAGGTTAAAGAAGGATTATCCATGTAATTTAGCTGAATGCTTTTTAGCAATGGTCTAGACTACTTAGTGTTTGGTCTAGGATTAATAGAGATGGTATTAACACTACCCCCTAAAATATGACCTAAAACCATATTGTAGTCATGTGAAACTACATGGTAGGTTTGTTGGTTGTGACCATTTTAACATTGGGTTTTTCCATTATTCTATCATTATGGGTTTTGTTATGGATTTTTTTGGTTTTTTGGTTTAACCTTTGATTTTGATATTGTCAATTTGTTGCTGCACTAGCCATTATTGTTGTTGTTGATTGTTCTATAGGTATTGATTTCTATGTCACGGAAAGGGGTTCCGATATATCCCAAGAGTTTGATTAGAATTGGAAGCACCATTATCTATTTTTATCTCCCCATTCATTAACATATTCTTTATTAAATTCTTGATTTGGACACATCTTCATAGATTATGCCCATTGACCTAATGATAGTCACATAATTCATTTTCATGGTACCAATAAGGATAAGGAATTCCTTGCAAATAATGTTTTGGTATGGGCCAACTAATCAAATTAGTGGCAGAAATATTATGAAATATAGACTCAATAGGTTCTCCTATGCCACTAAAGACACGATGTGCAAGGATGATTCTTCTAGGAGGAGGGGTTTGCAATGTAAAGGCTACTATATTTGTTGGGTAGGTCTTAGTTATTGCACTTGTGGCATTGGTTAGAGAGGTTTTTGGGTAGGAGTAAGCTAAAAAAGTGTTTTAGATGATGTCTTCATATTTTGGACATGATGAGATTCAGTTACTCCATTTCTAAGAACATTCTTATTATGATTGAATTAGTTCAATCTTTCATCATTATTAGCCTATGTCAATTGTGATGCTTGCACTTAGATGGGATGTTGGTAATTAACCTAATTATTACCTTTATTTTTATTAGTTGAATTAATATTGATGACTCTTTTATTGATGAACACCCTCTTAATCAATAAACCTTTATCAATGATCTCCTTGAATATATGCACACATTGTAATTCTAGATGATAAGCTATCTTAATATACAAATTTTTGGTAAACACAACAACTAATTGTTTATCTAGTAAACTATGGGTGATGTGGCTTACAAGGGATCTCCATCACTATAAATAACTTGTAAAACTCTCACTAGCTTTTTTCTTTGCTTGCGTTAGGTCTACTAATGAAATCTCATACTCAAGATTATTGGAAAAGTGTTGCACAAATTTATCAAAAAGATCATCAAAATCTACTACTAAATTCTTTATAAACTTTGAAAACCACTCCAAGGCTTGTCCATCCAAGCTCCTTGGAAACAATAGCAAAAGGTATATGTCTCTATATGCCACTGGTTGACATGTGATAAAGAATATGGTCAAATGAGCCTTAAAATAACCTTTCCCTTTATTTTTATCAAATTTTAGTGGTTCATATCTTGGAGGAAATGGTAGCTAAAAATACTTCATTTTAAATGGATAGTAATATACATCATCTAATTTAAATTTTTTGGTCTTCTTCCCAACATGAATGGTAGTAATTACATCCTTCATCTGTTGTAATTCTTTGGATAAGAAACTTGATGGAATATTGGTTTGAGGGAGAATTTGGGTTTTAATAGATGGTCAGAGGTCACAAGTGGAACACTTTGACCAAGTTATGATTGAGATACCTCTTGGGGTATATTGCCTTGGTTATGGAATGGAGCAGGAATATGCATATGTGGATTATGATGTACATGAAATTGCATATTTGGTTGTGGGATATTCTAGTTTGGGTTACTGATAAATGTTTGACTTGGAGGATTTTGTGGTTAGGATGGAGGGATATAACTATACTATGCCTATTGTGGTTGAAAAGGGACATACTACCAACTAATCAAATCTTGTTTTTAAGTGGGAACTTGTGGACCAATACCCTGTCTCTAGATTTGTGTCATATTTTGGACTAATGATTGTCTAGTGGGAACTTAAGGAACATGGGGACCTCCTTATTGCATGAATCCCTATGAGGAAGTGAAATTAGGTTGTAGATTTTGCTTTTGTCTCTAACCAATATTTTCACATTGTTAACTAGTCATTACTTGGTTTTGGATTGGAATCTTAGTCTGTGACTGAAAAGGTATATTCATCATTACTTGGAAAAGTGGAAAATTTGTTGACCTAAATTGAGGTGGTAATGTATTTGTCCTCTTTTGCATTGATACACTAGATTATGCCTATTATTGTGGAATATTACTTAATACCCATTGAGGGGGAGTAGGATTCATCACATTCTATCATTGAGGTATGACATTGGTCATTATTTGATTACCTAACCTCGTAGGTTGTACACTTGAGGAAGCAACTGGTTGAGGCTAGGTTGTAAATATCCCTATTCCTTGGTATGATGATCTACTCATGGGATTAACTATAGGCACATGTTTTTGGCTAGTTTTTAATGTGTTAGTACCACTTTGATCGAGACTGGATGTTGTTTGCACATTGTTCACTATATTTGGCTCATTATTCAGTGTAGAGGCTGAAGACACTTCTTCGTTAATGGGCATATGCATCAGTTTATCTATTGAATTAGTTTTTACAAAGGGGTCAAAATTTGGATTCTCTTGTCTAGTTAACTCTATCATCACTCTTATTGAAGGAAATAGGTTAATGAGAGGCTTATTTACCATGCTCATCTAATTGAAATCATGTGCTAGATTTAGATATGTTTGATATGATGTATGCATCTAGTTAAAGTGATCTTCCATGATGTTTTTGCCTCAACTAGATATATTAGGGTCTTGATACATTGTTTGGACTAGAGCCATAAATTACTAGAAGAAGCATGTTAATCATAAATGATATTTTGGGGCACTCTTATTAGACTTGGTAAATTTTCATAAGGGAAGTTTTCTAGAAACTTAGCCCCTACCTCTATGGATCTAACCAAAATCTCATCTTTCTTAACTAAAAAATGTTGCTCAAACAAAAATGGATCATACATGGAAGCCATATTAGTAAAATATGACTATTGAAGTATTGGCTCATCCACCATAGCTATTATAGCTAGGTATTATGTGGTTTGATCTTGGTCCTATTGTATGCAAGGCGGTGTGTTAATGATATAGTTAGCCAATGGATCTTGGATTTTTACCCTTGATTGAGTATTATAAGAGGGATAGGAATCCATCTCAAAATCAATATTATTTGCTTAAGGGTCTTGCACCATTTCTTCCTATGTAACTACATTACTAATCCCTATATTATAAGTTAGTCTAGTATGAATGTAGGAATACATGTTGGGATCCATAGTTAATGCTTTGTGATAAAAGGTCAAAGAGTTCTATAAACACCAAAAAGGACAATGTCTAAAATAGATGATGTTATAACTTGGTCTAGTTTTGTCTAAATGATCAAAAGGTTTATGCAAAGGTTTATGAGGAAGCAAGTTAGAGTGAATAATCTAACATTTCACTATTCACATAGAGATAAACAAGTAAATGAACCTAAAATAAAAATGCCAAACTCTAACATTGAAGTGTTTCAAATCAGTCTAATCTAAGAATTTAAAAGTTGCTAGGTATTTTGGCCAAACATGGCATCAAAAGCTAGGCTCAAAAAATGCATATGCTAAGACTCTTGGCTTAACGACATCAAAATATAGACTTAGTAAATAGATGAAAGTTTAACCTAACAAATTTGAAATGATTTTAAAAAACACTAGGCATTCGATTCTTAGACATGAACTTGGTTAACTAGGTATAAGGTATGAAACAAAAAGCACTTTATCTATAGGTTATTTTCTCATAAAAAATGGTATAAAACTTGGTTCTATTTGGCAAATAGGTTAGATAAAAGTGAACAATATAACCATTTTAGACAAAAGATCATAAAAGTACATTTGGATTAGTCTAAAAATGTAGGAACAAATTTGGAACTCTATGCAAGAGGGTCTATGAAATAATGTTCAAAATGTTCTAGGTTATGTAACGATGCTATAGTACCCAAAAAGTGTGACAAACAAGGTTTTCTTCAAAAAATCTCTAAGGCAAAAATGATTTCTTACAATTTTGACAGCATAACACTACCTTTCTTGACTCAAAATGTTGTGGTGTATGGACTTAAATTGTAAGTGTTTAGCACAAAATGGCATAATTATATCAAGTTTTGATAATGATTATGAGTTTTTAAATGACCTTCAACCCAAATTGGAAATTAAACCTAAGTTTCCTCAAGTTTAGTGTAAATGGTGAATCCACTTAACACATCGACCCTATGAACTTGTAAAGGTTTAATTATGAATCTAGATTATAAGTGAATGACTTAAACAACTTTGGTAAAGGTCTAGACTCAATTGGGAAGCATAACTATGCCAAAGTGGATGATATGACTCTGAAGATTTTGATGAACTTTTTGAACAAGGAAAATTGATGATCTCACATGGGAAGCATAACCCCTCTTTTTTCAAAGGAAAATTTAGACTATGTGTTTGGTTTGGATTGTTTGTTTACACCAAGTTTTGACTCCAAACAAAACATTAATCTAGGACATGACCAACTAATTAATCATTCTTAGATCCTAAACTGACAAGGTTACTTTTTATTGTTTGAATCCATAAAAAAAACATCATTTGAGAGGATTTTAAGTGTTCATCCAAAAGTAAATGCACATTATATAGTAGGATTTTTACACCCTACCCTTCTCTCAAATGACTATACTATGACATAGACTTTGAGACACATCTTGCATCGACAATAATTCCATGGCAAGTGGGGATTTATTTAAGATCTAACAAGTTTTTGAATGATCTAGGGGAATCAATTTCATAATGACTTTCATGCCAAACAATGCAAAATAAAAGCACTAATTTTGGGTTTGTATCACTTGGCTTGTAGTAAAAAGGTCTAGTCCTTTTTGCAACCACTACATCATATTGTTTGCTTAGTGTAGTAGGATGTAAAAAGTGCAACTACTCTTGTGTGTGACTCCAAAGGAGCTAATTGAATTAAATGTCAGGATATGAAACCCCAAGTCAAATCTTCCCTAAACAACTTGTGGGAGGTGATGAAGTCCCCCTCAAAAGCTAAGATGCATAAAAACTAAAGAAATCATGAAATAGAAAGACTTTAGGATAATTTTCAAGGTCACCCAGACTTTGATGAGTTTTTGGGGAGTGCTTTAGATGAATTTATTTCTAAGCCTTGGACTAGGATATTTGTAATAGGAATGGTGATTTTGATTCCAAGGGTTCCCTATAGGGGATAAATGGAAGAGAATACATGCAACATTCTTCTATTTTCCAAATAAAATATAACTAAACAACTATTGTGAACAAAAATTGACAAGTATGTTCAATTTTATACCCAAATGAAAGATTTGGTGGTGTTCATTTGACCCCTTGGTCTTAGTTGTAAACTTTGAAAGCATTCACCAAAAACACCTAAATTCCTTGTTAAACACCCAAAACGAGGTTCCTAATTGATTTTTAAGCGTGCAAAGGTGATTAAAACATGTTTTGAACAAATATCAAGCTTGGTCCTATAGTAACATTGTTAGCATGTCCTTTAGCTTTGAAGCTCTTTTTAGCTTGGAAAATTGAACTTTAAAAAAGTAACTCTCAGGTTTATGTTTTTGAAAAAACATAGTGACTGATGTTAGTTACTACCACTAACATCGATTACTCTAGCTAATCAAGATCTAATTGATGTCAATTTTACTAATTAACATAGGTTAAGTAGGTAACTGATGTTGATATCACTTGCTAATGTTGGTTATTGTGTAAAATTGTGGCAAACAAAAATGGGAAAATAAAGTTAGAAAATCAATTTTAAAGAGTTTTAATGGCTTAAATAAATATTTTAGAGTTGAAAAATGATCTTCTTCATGTGTAAGATGTGTTTAGTTCCATCAGACATGTCATTATGTGATCTAAGAATTTGAGTCAAGAGAGGATGGTTAGTATGGTGTTAGTTCCAAAATGAAAACAAAGTGAAATAAACACATTAATAGTATAACATCTCTAGGCCTAGACACTAGGGAGAGATTAGTTAACAAAAGTAAATGATAAACACAACTAAAAAGCAAGGAATTAAATACAAGAATTTCTTCACCTTCGTTCGATGCTCCAAATGACTTTGTAGTTATGGCTTGCTCAGCTTGTGCTCATGAAGTCCTTGGAAATGGAAGCTTGTCTACCTTTATCTCTCCTTGACACCTTTGGCTTGTAGTTTGGCTTGGCTTGGAATCAATTTAGTAGGGTAACACTAGTTTCTTGAAGCTTTCGAAACTATTTGTGCATTATAACTTTTCATAATTAAGACTTTGAAGATATTTGAGCATAATAAATTTGTACCAAAAAATAGCTTATAAATAATGTTGTGAGACCTCCTATGATAAATTTTTGGATTTGATAAGAATCAACCTCAACCATCCATCTCAAGATTGAGATGTGTGGTTGAAGATTAATTTAATTTTTTGAATTAAGTTTGTAATTATCCTCATCATGCCATTAGAAGATGGGGAAATTAAAAGGCATAGAGGGCATCATGGAAGGCATTGATGAGGCATAGGATGCATGAATCTTGATATTTGTGGCATTTATGGCCTAGAGATGTATTCCTAATAAATGATGTCACGTGATGATGTAGATATTCCATATTCATTTCCAAAAATAAGTATTCAACAAGCTTCCATGAAATTATTAATTAGGTAATTATCTAGGTTAATTAGCTCTTAAGCATGATTAAGTACTTTATGCACAAATTACTCAAATTGATCAGAATTCCCTATTATTAATCTAAAATTTGATTGGATTTGAATTAGAAGTCCACATCAGATGTGTTATAACTATTATCCCATTTAGGATGCTATCAACAACAAATAACCAAGGCACACATCTTGTGTAGAAGATTTGATAGGAAAGAACAATCTAGAGCACGTAGGTGTAAATTTATCATTTTGACTCAAAATGATCTTATCAAAGTTGTCTGGATCCTCTACTTCCCACTAAGAGCACACTTGATTACCTTTGTATTAGTAACTAAACATGGAATTTAACCAGAATGAATAAGTAACTAGAAATATGAAACAACACAGGATATGAGAGACAATACACAATCTTGTATTAAATACTCATTCAGAAGAAAATACAATAAAGAAGATGCCACACTTCTTCTTCCCACACCTCTATAGCTCCCACACTTCTAGGGTTCACCTATAATTATCCTTCTATAGTTCACTCTCTCAATTACGGTCACAACAATCAACTCAAACACAGAGTTGTTGTTCACCTCCACTAGTCAGTAACAATGCTGCCAGTACACCAAGTACACAACCGTACTCCAAGTAGATCTCCCTTTCCTTGCTACCACCTACAAATAAATAGACCTTACTTACCATGTAGATATCTCTACAACCTAAAGAACCCTTGTCCTTGCCTCACCAAGTCCTCATGATTCTTCAACCAGTACCTCGATGGATCTCCTAGTAGAACTTGCACAACCTGTAACTCTCCTTGATCATACACACTCAACACCCCTTTGGAACTAGGAGAAGCTACTCTTGCTCTCTCTTCAAGCACAATGGCTTTCTAGCACACTTTTACAATACAACCCATGAGTCTATTATATAGATCTCATGCATACAATAATTAGACTTTTTTAATTACAATAATTAGACTTTCAACTCTAAGACCAAAAATAGTCTTTACATGCAAACTGCTTGTCCAAAAATATATCAGTTTGGAACTCGCATGCAAACTACATGCACACACAGGTTGTCGACATCAGCTCCTTCTTAACCAATGTCAGCTAACTTATAACCAACATCAGTTGTTTTTGCACTATAATATGACTGACGTCAATTGATCAGACCGACATTGATTGCCCTACAACTTGTTCTGCAACTCACCAACCTCCCAGCAACCTCCTTCCCTGTTTGCATCAATGAAGCTTTTAGCTCCACAACCTAACAATCTCCCACTTAGAGATAAATAGCTACACTATACTTATACCTGTACACCATCTAATTTGTTTCTTTGCTTGTATCCCTCTTCAAGCTCAATCTTGAAGACCAACCACCACACAACTTATGGTGCACCTCCTATCATCCAAGTAACCTGCTACATCCAAACCTACAACTACATGTAGTGAATACCTTGACCCTACATAGCATGAATCCCTACTACTGGTCCCTCTCAAATACCTGAGAACCCATTGAAATGCCCTCTAGTGCTCCTTCCATGAATTGGCTATGAACTCTCTGACAACTCCCACTGCTTGGGAAAACTCAGGTCTACACTCGACCTCATGTGATTTTGAACACTATTCTAAGCTCAGCTTGAACTGTCCAGCCCTTGGTGTGATTATTGATTTTGCATCCTACATCTTGAACCTCACCAACACCTTCTTCACATCAGCTCCCAATGGAGACAAAATCAACCTGTGATCTTCCATGTCTCTTATGCAAAAGAATTTCGTTGCTTCCAAATTCTTTATGACATACCTCTGAACTAACTTTACCTTTAGCTCAGAAACTCCCTACATGTGTAATCCTATAGCAAGAAACCACACCACATATAATAACAAGATAATGTTGCAATCATCATCTAACCTAGTAAAGAAAAACATAATGGTTACACTGACATTGACTGAAGCTTTGCTTTGTCATCCACCTATTAAACCTGTACCACTATCCTGCAGCTTCCTCAAGACCATATATCCTAGCCTTTCATCTCACATATCCATCCACTCTCTTCTTTAACCTAGGAATCCATTCATCTTTCATTGCTTTCATCCCAATTGGTAACTCTACAAAATCTCCCACTTGGTTCTCTTCTGAAGAATTCATGCCATGCTCTCACTATTTCCTAGATTCTACCTGTATTGCCTCTTCACGTCTTCCTGGTTCTTGACCATCAGTAAGCAACAAGTAAGAAGGTGAACAATGAATATGAGGTCCACTTAAACTCCATATGGGTGTTTGAGACTCCTTGATAGCTTGTTCTCTACCCAACATCTGTTCTAGTGATCGATCTCAGCCATCTCCCAATCTGCACCCGACCGACGTCGGTTCCCTGCGACTGACCCTGACTGCTGACATCGGTTCCCATTGACCAACATCAGTCTCTAGTAGCCCAACACCAACAACTCTACTAGTCTACACATGACTAACATCGGTACCTATCTATTTGATGTTGGTTCCCCCTGATCGACACCGGTAACTGTGTTCTCCTATGAGTGATGACTTTTTACCCGCAAGCTCACCTTGGATCAAAACCCTGTCCAAATCAACATAGCCCTGCTCAGAATAATCTAGTCCCCTCAGCTGATCTCTGTCCATCATCTCTTCCATGAACACCAAGGCTTTTCGGTTCTTAATTTTGTCAAAGACATCTATCTTCTATTTAAAAACATGCATTCCCTTCTTACATATGTGAACAAGCCTATAAAGCCACATCTCTGCAATAGAAGGTGAATTAGTAATATAAGTAGATAGATAAAGGATACCTACTTTATTACCACAATCTAATTCAAGTGCATCCACTATAAGAGTTACTGTGCATCTCTCATCACCTAACTTTCTTGAATAAATTAGACTCATCTCCAAGATTGGTACCTGCATGACCTCATTCAACAACCGTGTGTTATCTGTCTGCATTTTCAGCTTCACTTCTCCTTTGCCAACCATTTGACAAGGCTCACTAGATCCTAAATAAATATCTCCAAAATATCTAAAGACATACCCATGAAAAGATGCTCTATTTCAGGCTGCATGGAAAGAGGAAATAGAATCTATAATCTAAGATTCTACTTTATCCAGAGCAACCTGTGCAACAACACCTACAACATCTACTTCTACATGTTGATCTTCTACCGACCAACAATCTTCCTTTACATGCTCTTTCTTTCCATCAATCTGACCATTCATGCTATTCAATTTCTCCATTCATAGCTTACTTTCTTCTGCCATTGCTATACTCCCACTCAATTAGAAACCCTTGAGAATGACCTGTAATCAAACAATAACCTGCTCCCTGCAACCTTAGCTCTGATACCAACTGTTAGGATCCTCTACTACCCACTAAGAGCACACTTGATTACCTTTGTATTAGCAACTAAACATGGAATTTAACCAGAATGAATAAGTAACTAGAAATATGAAACAATAAAGGATATGATAGACAATACACAATCTTGTATTAAATACTCATTTAGAAGAAAATACAATAAAGAAGATGCCATACTTCTTCTTCCCACACCTCTAGAGCTCCCACACTTCTAGGGTTCACCTATAATTCTCCTTCTATAGTTCACTCTCTCAATTACGGTTACAACAATTAACTCAAACATAGAGTTATTGTTCACCTCCACCAGTTAGTAATGCTACCAGTACACCAAGTACACAACCGTACTCCAAGTAGATCTCCCTTTCCTTGCTTCCACATACAAATCAACAGACCTTACATACCATGTAGATATCTCTACAACCTAAAGAACCCTTGTCCTTGCCTCACCAAGTCCTCATGATTCTTCAACCAGTACCCCGATGGATCTCCTAGTAGAAATTGCACAACCTACAACTCTCCCTGATCATACACACTCAACACCCCTTTAGAACTAGGAGGAGCTACTCTTGCTCTCTCTTCAAGCACAATGGCTTTCTAGCACATTTTTAAAATACAGCCCATGAGTCTATTATATAGATCTCATGCATATAATAATTAGACTTTCTTAATTACAATAATTAGACTCACAACTCTAAGACCAAAAATAGTCTTTACATGCAAACTGCCTATCCAAAAATAGACCAGTTCAAAACCCACATGTAAATTACATGCACACACATGTTGTCGACATTGGCTCCTTCCTGATTTATGTCAGCCGACTTATAATTGACATCAATTGCTTTTGCACTGTAATATGATCAACATCGGTTGATCAGATCGATGTCAGTTGCCCTACAACTTGTTCTTCAACTCAGCAACCTTCCAGCAACCTCCTTCCCTATTTGCATTAGTGAAGATTTTAGCTCCACAACCTAACAAAAGTTAGCTCATAAATTGCATTACCCCATTCAGGGATACCCCAGCCAAAATTGGCACTTAAATATGTCAGTTTCACATCATTTAGCACGTTTTAGTGTTTTTAGGACAAATTTTGCATTTTGGGTGGAAATTAGCTAAAAGCCTAATTAGAGGTTATTAGTGGCCAGTTTTAGGTATCTAAACATATAATAATTTCTTGATTCCTATAATATTTAAAGGTATAATAGGTCTAATTAGACCTAATAAAGATCAATAACAAAGCTACATGTCTTATAGGCTTTTCATTGATAGGATAACTATAGTAAAACTAATAAATGAGATTGGTTTTCATCTATAGTAGACCTATATTTAGATGGGGTAGGTATGAATGGTTATGAACAAGTGTCTCATATTTAGCATAGGTAGATATCTAATAAGTAGGTACTTATAACCACTAAAAGATGACATGATCATGGATCTGTTAGATTCAAGATATGAGGATTTTGTCCTTATAGTGAGTGACATTAATGTAATCAAGAGATCATGGAAGATGCATTCCACTCTCCCATGCATTCCACCCCATCTCTCTCATCAATTTTTTCTATAAATATAGGCTTATAATCCTTAGAAATGATCCCTCTCTTGGATATGACTAGACTCTACCAATATTGAGCTTTGTAACCTCTTCAGATAAATAGATGATTGTTTTAGATTTCATTGTTCTTGTATAGTGTGTTAATGTAAGTTTGATTTTCATATGTGGTAGAAATGCCTCCCTTGTGAAGTCTTGATCTCACATAGATACTAGTTTATCTTGTTATGAAGTTCATGTTTAGTGATTACGTGTTATTTTATTTAAGCTAGCAAGTGGATACATTGACTGGTTAGTGCTTTGAATCAAGCCTTTCCATCATTTCCCTTAGCTTTTTATCACTTGGTGAACCTTTGAATGAAACACTAATGCATAACAAATATTTGAAGTTGTAGATTAAGTCTTTTTCTTATCTCATTAGTGATTTCATAAGCTCAAGTAAGAGTGCATGAATAGTCATTCTAGGTGTATCAAAAACATCATCATAGATTTCCCTTTTAGTTACCTTTCTCTCTATTTTCACCCCTTTAATTAGTAGGTTTTAGTATAAATGATCTAAGCAATATATCAAAGGAGATAGGCTCATTAAATATCTTAAAGGTTTGACCAAGATTAGGTAACCCATAGTCTAGGGTCATTCCCATGTTGGACTAGATTTGTGTAGAGGACCTGAACCATCCTTTACTCAGTTGGGTATAATCTATAACTTCCAATAGTTTTGGCATGCCTAGTGGGACTAAGATCCAGAAGAGTGGGAATATTATTGATGTGTCTTTCTTCTAATCATATTTTATAAGCAATAAATCTAGCACTAATATCAACTCTAAATAAAATATTTTGGTTGTAAGTAGCCCAAGTTTGTCTTATTGAATATTTTAATTAGTTCTTGCATCTCATTTGACATATAAGGTTGATATGAACAACTATGGTGGATATCCCTATCATTTACATCCTTATCAACAGTTCCAAAATGATCCATATACATCTTTCTATGATCCTCACCAATAGTATAAGGACATATATCAGTCATACATGCATGAGTACTACCATGATATTCCCTATGAATAGATGATCCATCATAATATTACCCCTTCCCAATCTTATTATGACCCCCCCTTATTACAGAGATCTTCAAACCTACTATGAGTCTCATCTACTCCCTCTTTAGCTTGCTTATCCTCTTGATCAGTCATGGTAGCTACATGACATTCTCAAATAGCCTACTCATACTCCAAGACATTCTATATATAGCCTTAAAAAATCCCTATTGGACCAAGAAAAGAATATGATAAACATTGATACATTGAAAGGGCATGGACAAAATATTTCAAAACATGTCATTAGGGGGGTTAAAAATTTCGTAAAATAAGCAAAAGAAATTTGGATGTATTTTAATAGGAGAGGTTATTCTAAAAATAGTAGTGACATGCTTGGTATAGATGGACTTATCACTAGGATTGATGAGAATATGGCAGTGCATGAAGAACATAAAACACCTCATTACCCATCCTAACTTCCCTCATTCACTCCATGTCAGCCTCATGTTGAACTTCCCATAACCACTCATAAGCCATCACCAAATGAGTTTTAAGGTCATCATATTTCCCCCCATATCATCTCAACCTTATCATCATAAAAATATTTCCAACAGATAGTCCAGGAGGAAAGACAATTTTTTGTTGAAAGAGCCAACCATTATGAGCAATCAAGGTCTGATTTTGAAACCTCCCTTACTAGGAAAATTGAAACTAAAAATAAACATTTATACCAGACATTGGTAGCTATAAAGGTAACATAACCTCAACTACAAATACCTCCTTTCTTTCTTCAAGCCACAATGCACACTATATAAGAAAACCATGAGCCCAAATTTGCATCTTAGAACTGTTGAGGGTAACATACCCCCATTTCTAAGAAATGGGGACCCATGTGTAAAAAAATGTTAATTTGTACATTGAAATTAAATATTCACTTGATCAAAGTCTCATTATCATGATTGAACATTATTTTTATTTTAATATCATCCACACCTTGGTTGGTTAGCATATCTTTTCATGGTTTTGGTTTGCCCTTATCTAAAGTGCTAACATTAGATCTTTGGGTTTTAGGTTGTAGGTATAATAAGGTCTATTTAGAATGAAAAATGCTTGGGTTTTATGATTTTAATGTTAAATTGATTAATTACTAAGCTTTGGTTTATTAGATTCATATTTGAATAGCTAAACCCTTAATCTAAGTTTAATATAAGTACTTGATTTGAATCTGGTAGGAACTTTTTACATGGGACATTTTAAATAATTATATGGGCTTAGTTTGTTTTTATCATAAGGCTTGGTAATGTTTTTTCAACACAACCAAACCTTAGTCTAACATCCATGATTAGTCTCTTTTATGTTACCAAACCCCTTTTTGTCTTTTTATTATTTTTAAGGTCCTTTCGTTATGTTTCTACGTATTAGGTATTATATTTTATGCATGTCTTTTCTAATTTTTCCTTTATAACTTTATCCTAAATGAATTACCCTTTGGGGTTTATGTTTTGGATACTTTATCCAAGTCATTTTAGACTTCTATCCCAAGCAATTTTTCCAAAACTTATCTTTTTGGGATTTTTGTGAAAGGCCAATTATCCTTTGGACTTATCTATGTTGGGATAGTTTTTTTAGTCAATTTTTCTAAAACAATTTCCCTATGAACTTATTTTATTGGGAATTTTGCCTAACAGAATCACCCTTTAACGTCT
Organism: Torreya grandis; assembly: GCA_037957365.1. Taxonomy (NCBI): domain Eukaryota; kingdom Viridiplantae; phylum Streptophyta; class Pinopsida; order Cupressales; family Taxaceae; genus Torreya; species Torreya grandis. The sequence continues at coordinate 1,177,296 of JARHVA010005120.1, read as the reverse complement.
TTGCACTTACCTTTTGGCATATTTGTTTCAGACCTTTTTTTTTTGGAGTAACCCTTTAGGTTTTCTATTTTGGACATTTTTTTGATGTAAAAGGCATAAAACATCTTTCCTATAGAAATTTTACCAAAACCTACCTTTCAAGCTTTTTTGAAAGATCCCTTTAGAAGTTTTATCAAAGACACTTGCCCTTCAGACCTATATTTCAAATTTTTGATGAAGGCTTAATTTCCTAGCCAAATTGCCATTCTACCTTTTTCAAATTATCCTTAGCCTTAATGGACTTATCTTTTGGAATTTTACGAGTGACCCTTCAAGATTTTTTGTTTCAGACATTTGGTCCAATGCAAAAGGCCTGAAACATATTTACTATAGCAAATTGTCTACAACCCTTTTGAAAGTGACATTTGCCTTAGTAGAATTATCCTTTGGAATTTTTTTAGGAAAACTATTATTTATGATTTTGTAAATTACCCTTTATCTTCTTTGAAAATACCCTTTAGGATTTTTGTGAAGGACACATACCCTTCAGATTTTTTGGAATGCCCCTTTAGACTTTTATCATCAGAAATTTTGTCTAATGTAAAAATCCTAAAACAATGAACCCCACAAGGGAACATACCCTTAAAACTTTGTGTAATTTTCCCTTCAAAAGTTTTGTAATGGTCCTTTACTCTATGAGATTACCCTTTGGGCTTTTTAAAATTTACACTTGCCCTCCAAGATTACCTTTCAACCTTTTTGAAAATGGTCCTTTTCTCTCCTAAATTACCCTTTAGACTTTTAAAAGTTCCATTTCCCCCTTTTGAATTACCCTTCGATACTTTTGTCCTAGTAAAATTCCCCATCAGTGACTCTTTCAGAATATATTTTTATACATTTTTTTAATACATTTCCCCTGATGCTAATAGAATTGAAACAAATTGCCTAAATCAATTAAAGTGCCTTATATGTATATATTCTAAAGTTATTTTTGTCTTTTTATTTGTAGGAATAGATCTAACTATAAAATGAAAAGTGGTAGGCTCAATAAATATTCCCAAGAATGTGCTTGGTATTGATGATGGTGCACCCATAAAATATGTTCATGTGGACATCAAATAACAATCATGTAAATGTCAAATTTAAGATAGAAAATAGTCCCAGGAACATGCCTAAAATATATGGTCATGCACCTATCAAAGACATTCCCATAGATGTCAAATGATGGTCATGTGAACATCAAATTTAAGATAATAAAGTTCATCTGATGGTACAAGATCAACATGAAATTTTTAAAGGAATGAGGACGTGATAAGTGTCACCATCATGGGAACCCAGTCAAAAGATATAATGGAGCACATTTCTAAGGATAGAGATGATCTAATAGAGCATGATTGAGTTAGAATTTTCAACATATCTTAGAGTAAATGTGGTAATGACACATTTCATAACTATAATAAATATATCCAAGGTAACCAATGGCATTTAAATCCCAAGATTGAGATCAATAGCCTGTGCCAGTTTGTGCAAGGCTAAGCTAATGGTATAAGATAAAGGGAGGATTTTAAAAGTAAATGGTCATTATGTGAACATTAATGATTTTTTTTTCGTACAAAAGTGTCGTACGAATGCCACACAAGTGCTATAATGACCACATAAGCATAAAAGCAATAAGAACTAAAAATCTACTAGACTTCTAGTGAAAAATTTAATAAAAGTTCACACCCATGGGCAATTTACAAAGTAAGTTGTCCATAGACTAATATATTGGAAGGAAAAGGTCATTTTTTCTAGAATGCAACAAAAAGGACACCTAGCCTATACACTTATACAAATTTAATTAGATGGGATTGACCAATATGTTTCTTTGTATCTTATGAAAGGAGAATTATCAATTGTCAAATAGGAGTTCTTATAACCAAATTACTTTATAAAATTTGATTAATTAATATAAGCAAGGAATTCCATAAAGATTATTGAGTATTTGCTTGTGTGAAGTGCTATATGGTTTCTCTCTCATTTTCTTATTCTAATGTCTAGATTTGAATGGTTCTTATAAATTCTTGATGTGTACATTTGATTGTAGAGTTGTTAACTTGTGCGAATGATAGGTTGATTGAATGTCCTTAGGTTCATTTCATTTTCTTACTCCTCTTGCATTTAGGCTAATGTTATTTTCTTGTAGGGGTAAATATTTAAAGTGATCTTGGTTCTTATCTACATCTTTCATACCTTCCTTAGAAGTATGCATGATGTGTGATGTGATTTGGGCTTTAGATATTTCATATTACACATTGGTTAAGTGCATGTCTAGATGAAATCTAAACTTTGTCATGATATTTGGATTGAAGATCACCAACATTTCTTTCTCTGCTACCATTCCTTTTGATTTTTTTAAAACTAGATCACCTTAGTTTAATTGTCATTGTAAATATCCATCTTAGATTATTCTTTAGATTAGATTTGATCATAATTCACTATTATTAACATAACATATTACATATTTTACGTAGATATACTATTTTTCCATGATGGATCCTAACCACCAAATAATATAAATATTGTGAAATTGTCACTTGTTTTACCTCTATTCTACCAACACATAATAGGATTATCACAACCTGAAACTCATGCAATGAGTTATTTGACACTCTAAAATGAGAAGTGTTTCTTAAACACTCTATGTACTTGTGGTACAAATTTAGGCATCAATAGCTAGAGGTTTTTTGGTGTTAGAAGGAGGGCCTTTAGTCAGACCTTTACGAATTTATAGAATCCTTGCTGATTTTGGTGTGTTTTGATCAAAGATAAAGATCAATATTATTTGGAGATCCATGGACATTCATGCAAAGGTTTCAAGGTCAAAAAATGGAATTGCCCAAGGTGTGGCTTAGATGAGAAAAATTACAAAAGTTTCCAACACTTCACTATGTTAAGGTGGTCATGTGTTCAAAGTATGGCTTGGTTAGGTGGTTCTCCAGTCAATGTGTTAGGTATTATGCATGACTTACCATAAAACCTAGAAAGGTATTTACCTTATTTCAATCATATTGATGTTCTCATAGCTGAAGATCATTTCAAAATCCTTAAGGTTTATTTTAAGACTTATAAATGTTATTCATTAAGATGTAGCATATGGATTATTCACATTTACTTTTAAAGATGTTGCATATGCATGGTTCCTTAACCTTCTGGAGGATTTCATAGCTATATGAGATGAATTTTTTTTAAAATCATTAATCAATTTATCAAAATCATTAGTCCCTATGTATTGTATTATTAATTCACCACACATAAAAATAATGTTAATGAAACTATCAAAGCCTTTAATACTTGGTTCCAAAAAATAATCAATAGAACCATATCCCCTTATAGACCCAATGAGGCTTTAGCCTTATAAATTTATAAGGATGTTATGGATACCAAGACCTTTATGCTCATAAAAAGGTCTCTTCCAATCATAAACACATTAACTTGGGCTTACTTTAAAGCCATGATCATTAATGACCAAATGCAGCCTCAAGGTCAGATGGTGTATTCCGTGCCTAATATCAATTCAAATTGACCCATCTAGAATGTCATTCATTTTATACCTACTTTAACACCAGTTCAATACCATTTTCCCTTGAGTCATATATATCCTAAGATTCTTTCATATCATTGGTATTGGAAATCATCCATAAAATCATAAAACTCAAGTGCCCATAGCCAGTAGTAATGCTTTAATTCATGAGCCTGAAAAACTAAAAATTCAAATGACTTGATATTAAAAATGGTACAAAAATTGATCATTGACTTTCTTCAGTTGAAAAAACAAGTGGGAAATACAAAGGAGTGCTCTAACAAAAACTTTGGTTCTCAAAGGTCGATAGGCCTCTAAATGGGTTTCATGATGACAAAAATAGTGGATCATCTAAAAATGTACAAATGAGTTTTTGTGATATATATTTGGCTTATCATTGCAATATTTTTGAAGTATCTCAAGGTGAAAGGGATGTAACTAAAATTATGCCAAATCTAGACTTTGTTTCAAGGATATCCAGATTTTTAGGAACTTATGAATCCTTCATGTCAGCCTTTGATTTCCCATTTGAAGATGAAGATCAAGCAATTGAAGAAGTTTCATATAAGAGGACTTGTATTCTTGAATATGTAAAAGAAATTAAAATTAAAGACCATCAATACATCATCATTAGAACATCTATAGATGAAGAAGAAGAGTCACTTGAAATGGATATGGGTCAAATACAAGATGATATTTCTTTAGAAGGGAGCCAGAAAGATAGCCTATGTATATTTATTTTTGAAATGGAGAATACTCTTGAAGAAGATGATCACTGGTAGAAGTCATCCCATGATTTATTAAATGGAATATAAGAGGTAGAGATTGTAGGTGATGGGATATAAAAACACATGGATGCTTCATCTAAGGATTTTAATAGTGATCTAGAGTTCCCTAAAGATGATATTAGTTTAGAGGTCCTAAACTAAGATAATCTAGAGCCTAATTGGATAGAAAATCTACCTTTTTCACCAAAAATGAATATGAAGTGGGTGAAGTAGATCAAGAATTATCATATGACTTCATCAAAACGTCAGGAGTATGGGACCAAAATGTATTTAATGATAAGATTTGAGATGAACATCATTCAATTGATCAAGATGAAGAATCCTTTGGGGATTATTTGAAATATTTTTGCATAAAGATTGTTAGTCTATGTCCACCTTAGAAAGAACCTAATGAAGATAACAGTCTAAGGACACTAGCTAAGATATCATTATTGAGTGAAGATGATATAATCTAATATCTATCTATGGATGAAGTAGAATTAGCACTCCTACTACAAATTATAAGAATTTAGGAAGAGGATGATTGGGTCTTAGATTCATATCTTTGATCAATGCATCTAAGAATGTTGATAGGAGACCAGGCCACACTACCTAGAGGAATCAAAAATATAAATTCTCCCATCCACAAAAATAAGACACTAAATGAAGCAAGCATGTTTCAAGGATATATTTTAGGATAAATAACTTTTCATTTGACCTTAGAGGTAGGTAATTTATGAAGTTAGTGTAGGGATTAATTTAGTTGCTTTCTTATTTTTTATGTCTTAATGTTTTTCTTCCTAGCCCTTATTTGTTTATAGTGCCTATTTATATTTGCTTGTTTTCTCTTGATTTGTTCCTTAATTTTAAATAGTCATTTTGGAAAATTCTTAGCTCAAGTCTTATTTAGTTACTCAATAAAATTTATAATTCATAAATTCAGGTATGACTTCTCAACTTTGGTTGATCATGGATTTTTGAAATAAGAGCTTGATGTTGTAGTTTAGAGAAACTAGAAAAGATGAATGGATGAGTTAAATGTTCCATGCAATTTTAAAACTTATTCTAATCTAAGTTTGGTTTTAATAAGGATTGAACATGTTGGGTGAAATATTAAACTATTAGGACATAGTCATGTTTGCACTTAAAAAACATTAATTACCTAGGAAAAAGTTTATAGCTAAGGATGATTGTATGAAAATCAAACACTTGACCAAATCCTTAACCTAGTTCCTAACCTTTACTAAGAAGTCAAAAATGATCTAAAAATACAAAATTAAGAGATTACTGAAAAATCAAAATCTTTCTAAGCAGAGGTGATTTTGGTAACCTCCACCAGGGCTATAGATGCCTAGATGGAAGGGGAGCAAGGCATTGAGTGGAGCCAAGGGCATCTGTGTTAGGGTTATGGATGCTTGGATAGAAATAGAGTAATGACCAAGCCTTATTTGAGATAAAACATGGTTATTAATGGATATTCAAACATGTTAAAATTTAATGTTAATGATTAAAGTTATGAACCTAGAACTTGTTCCCTAAATCCTTTGAAAATCAATAATTTGAATGAAAGCACACACACTACATGCCTAAGTTTTGATGTTTGATTCTAAATTTGCATATGAAATAATTATTCTAAACATGAACTGATATTAATAATGGTTCCTAATCAAATGGAATAGGTAGATTAATTATTAGTCTGAACTAGAGTCTCTAAATTCTAACATATTGTTATGTTTCACCTAGAAATCACCATTTGTTAAGGGATAGATACCCAAATTTAGAGTTGATAGTAGGAAAATAAAAATGAATTAAGATATATTAGGTGGCACATTTTAAAATCCCAAATCAATATCAGTGGCTAAAAATTAAAATTTAAAATCTAATGGATTATAATGGTTGAACATGTGACCTAGGTCAAACCAGAGCAGTTTTTAAAGGGCATACATCACCATTGGATCTCAGACAAGCACCACTAAGACTGAGACAAAATAATATATTTAGGATCATTACTAATAGATATTTGATGCCATTAAATCTTAGTATAAACCTTAGGTTTAAAGATTTGAAAAATGTAGGGTCCATCTTCTAGGATTGCAATATTATTCCTTGAATATGTTTACTTTTTCTTTAAAGAATATCTATGCATACAATGAGTTCCTTGTTACTATAAGATTTAAAGGTATAACATGTCTATTTATACCTAATAGAGATAAAAAACAAAGCTACATGGCCTGTAGACTTTTTATTGATAGGATAACTATCAGAAAAATAATAAATTAGATTGATTTTCATCTATAATAGACCTATATTCAGATGGGGTAGGTATGAATGGTTATGAAAAAGTGTCTCATACACATGGCTATATATTAAATAATAAGGTACCTATAGCCACTAAAATTAGACAATATCATAAATTTTTTAGATTCAATAGATGAGTATTTTGTCCTTACAATGAGTGACACTAATATAATTAGAAGATCAAGGAAGATGTGATCTCGATCATTATAACCCCTTGTTATCTCTCCCATGCATTCCCCCATATCTCTCATCTCTTTTTGTTATAAATACATTATTTTTAGCCTTATAAATGATCCCTCTCTTGGATATGATTGGACTCTACCAAAAATTAATCTTTTTAATTGCTTGAGAAAAATAGATGACCATTTCAGATTTCATTATTTTGGTATAGCGTGTTAATGTCAATTTAATTTACATGTGGTATAAATATCTCCCTTGTAAATTCTTTATCTCACCTAGCTACTAATTTATCTTGTTATGAAGGTCATCTTTAGTGTTAAAATGTCATTTGATTGAATCTAACAAGAGGATACATTGACTAGTTAATACCTTGAACTAAGCCATTCCATAACTTCGCTCAAGTTTTTATCACTTGGTGAACCTCTGCATGAAATAATGATGCATAACAAATATTTGAAGTTGTAGATTAAGTATTTTATCTATATTATTAGTGTTTTTAAAATCTCAAGTAAGAGTAGATGAAAAATCATTCTCGGTGTATCACCAACATTATCTTATATTTCCCTTTTATTTATCTTTCTCTCCATTTTCACTTTAGTAATTAGTAGGTTTCACTGTAAATGAACTAATTGATATATCAGTGGAGTTAGCCTCATTAAAATCCTAGAGATTTGACCCAAGATTAGGTAACCCATAACCTAGGGTCATTCCCATGTTGGACTAGATTTGAGTAGAGGACCTAAACCATCCTTTGCTCAGCTAAGGTGTAATCTATAACCTCTAATAGTTCTGGCATGCTCAGTGGCATCATGACCAAAAGAGTGGTAATATTTTTGGTGTGTCTTTCCTCTAATTAGATTTTGGAAGAAATTAAGTTATCACCAATGGTGACTCTTAATCAAAGATTTTGGTTATAAAAATCCCAAGTATGTGTCATTGAAGATTTTAATTAGTTCTTGCATCTCATTTGACATATGAGGTTGATATGAACAACTATGTTGGTTACCCCTATCATTCATCTCCTTATAAAAAATTTCAAAATGATCCTCACCAATAGTATGAAGACCTATACCAGTCATACATGCATGAGTACTACCTTGATCTTCCCTTTGAGAAATTGATCCATCATAATATTTCTCCTTACTAGTCTTATGATGACCTCCTTTATTACCAAGATCATCAAACCTACTGTGAGTCTCATCTACCCTCTCTATAACTTATTTACCCTCCTAATCAGTCATGGTAGCTACATGACATTCCTAAAAAACCTAATCATACTCCATGCCATTCTATTTATAGAATTAGAAAATCCCTATTGGACCAAGAAAAGAATATGATAAACATTAATACATTGAAAGGGTATGGATGGGAAATTCCAAAACATGTCATTAGGGGGGTTAAAAATTCAGTGCAATAAGTAAAATAAAGTTGTATGTCTTTCAATAAGAGAGGTTAGTATAAAAAAATTAGTGACATTCTTGACATATATGTAATCATCACAAATATTGAGGAGAAGTTAGAAACACATGAAGAACATCAAACACCTCATTACCCATAATGCCTTCCCTCATTCACTCCATATCAGCCTCATGTTGAGATTCCCATAACCACTCATAATCCCTTAACAAATGAGTATCAAGGTCATCATTCCTCCCCCCCCCATCTCATCTCAAATTTACCCTCCTAGAAATATTCCTAAGGGAGAGTCCAGGAGGAAAGGCAATTTTTTGTTGAAAGAGCCAAACATCATGAGTAATCAATCTGATCTTGAAACCTCCCTTGCTAGGCAAATTGAAACTATAGATAAACATTTGTACCAAAAATTGGTATCTTCAAAGGTAACATCACCTAAACTACACATACATCCTTTCATTCTTCAAGCCATAATGAAAACTATGTGGGGAAAACCATGAGCCCAAATTTCCATCTTGAAACTATTGAGGGTAACATACCCCAATTTCAAAAAAATGGGGACTCATGTTTCAAATTATGCTAATTTGTACCTTTAAATTGAATATTGACTTGATAAGAGTGTCATTAACATGATTACACATTATTTTTATTTGAATATCATCCACACTGGGTTAGTTAGCATTTTTTTTAATGGTTATGTTTTGCAATTATCTAAAGAGCTAACATTGGATCTCTAAGTTTCAAGTTACAAGTCTAATAAGGTCTACTTATAATGAGCAATGTTTGGATTTCATGATTTTAATGTTAACTTTATTCTTGACTAACCTTTGGTTTATTATATTCACTATTGAATAGATAAACCCTTAATCTAAGTACTAGATTTGAATATGATGGGAAATTTTTACATGGGAACATTTTAAATAATGTTATGGGCTTATTTTGTTTTTATCCTAAGGCTTGGTCTTGTTTTTTTAACACAACCAAAACTTATTCTGACATCCATGTTTGTTCTCTTTTATGTTTGGATCCCCCTTTTTTATCTTTCTATTATTCACAAGGTCTTTTTGTTATGTTTCTTCCTATCAGGTTTTATATTTAGGGCATGTCGTTTTAGCTTCTTCCTTTAGAACTTTATCCCAAATGAATTACCCTTTAGGGTTTATGTTTTAGATATGTTTTCCAAGTGCTTTAAAAAATTTATTCCAATTTTTTTTCAAAACTTATCCTTTGGACTTATCCATGTCAGGATAATTGTTTTTGACATTTTGTCTAAACCAATTTCCTTGTGGACTTATTCTATCAGGAATTTTTCTCAATAAAATTTCCCTTCATCCTCTTTATGCTTATCCTTCAGCATATATTTTTTGGATTTATTATTTTTTGAAGTGACCCTTAATTATTTTTGTTCCAAACATTTTGTTTGATACAAAAAACTTGAAATATCTTTCTCACAACAATTTTGTTGAAAGCTACCTTTTAGGCTTGTTTAAAAGATACCTTCAAAAAAAATTGTAAGGACATCTACCCTTCAGACCTATATTTTAGGTATTGTGTCAAGGATTCTTTTATTAACTAAATTACCCTTCAAAATTTTTCAAATTATCTTATTCCTTAATAGACTTATCCTTTGAATTTTTTCAAGTGACCCTTCGGGGTTTTTTGTTTGGGACATTTTGTCTGATCGAAAAGGCTTGAAATTTTTTTCCCATAGTGAATTTTCCACAACCCTTTTTAAAGTGAAATTTTCCTTAGTATAATTATCCTTTATAATTTTTGTTTATGACAATTATTCTTTGGGATTTTTTAATGTACCCTTTAGTTTCTTTGAAAATAAACTTCAAGATTTTTGTGAAGGGCACATACCCTATGGATTTTTTGGAATGACCCTTTAGAATTTTGTCATCAGACATTTTATCCAACATAGAAAGCCTAAAAAGGGTAAATACCCTTCGACATTTATGCTATTTACCCTTCAAAAGTTTTGAAATGGTCCTTTCCCCTATGAGATTACCCTTAATTCTTTTTTAAATGGACACTTACTCTCTGAGATTGCCTTTTGGCCTTTTTAAAATGGTCTTTTAACCTCCTAACTTACCCTTCAAAGTTTCGAATGTGACCTTTCCCCCATGAGAAATGCCCTTTGGGAATTTTGTCCTAGGCAAAGGCCCTACCAAGTGAATCTTCAAGAGGATTGTTTTAGACATTTTATCAAAAACATTTCCCTCGATGCCAATAATCTTGAAACAAATTTCCCAAATCAATTCAAGTGCCTGATATGTATATGTACTAAAAACTTTTTAATCTTTATATTTGTAAGAATAGAGTGAACTAGAAAATGACAAGTGGTAGGCTCAAAAAATAGTCCCAAAAATTTGCTTAATGTTGATGGTTATGTACCCATAAAAGACATTCCTAAAGACATCAAATGATGGTCATGATGATGTCAAATTTAAAATAGTAAACAATCCCAGGAATGCACTTAAAATTGATGATCACACACTCATCAAAGACATTCCAATGGATGTTAAATGATGGTCATGTAGATGTCTAATTTAAGATAACAAATATCATCCAATGGTGTGAGATCGATAAAAACTTTTTAATGGAAAAAGGATGTGAAAAGTGTTACCATCATGAGAACCTAGTCAGAAGATCCAATAGAGTGCATTTACAAGGACAGAGATGATCCAAAGGAGTGTGATCAAGTTTGAATTTTCAACATATCTCACATCAAATGTGGTAATGACATGCATCATAATCACATGAAATATAGTTGAGGTAACTAATGACATGCACCAGTCCATACATAGTTAATCTAAGGGTGCAAGATGAAGGGAGGATTATAAAAGTCAATGGTCATTATGTGAACATTAATGAGTAATTCTGATACAAAAGGGCCATAAGGATGCCACACAAGTGATAAGATGATGCCACATAAGTATAAAATCAACAAAAACTAAAAATATAATGAACTCCTAGTGAGAAATTTAATATAAGTTCATGACCACATGATATTTTTGAAGCAGGTTGTCCATAGACCAGTATACTAGAAAGAAAAGGTCATTTGTTCTAGAATGCAATAGAAAGGACACTTATCCTATACACTTGTGAAAATATAATTAGATGTGACTGATTGAATGACTAACATGATGCCTTGTATTTTATAAAAGGATCATTATCAATTGCCAAATAAGGGGGAGTTATTAGAACTAAAGTACTTTGTAAACTTTGAGCAATTAATATAAGCAAGGAATTATACAAATATTATCAAGTATTTACTTGTATGAAGTACCATATGGTCTCTCTCTCATTTTATTATTTTGATTTCTAGATTTGAATATTTCTTATTAATTATTAATGTGTACATTTGATTATCGAGTTGTTAACTTATGTCAATGATAGGTTGATTGAAAGTCCTTAGGTTCATTTCATTTTCTTACTCTTCTTGCATTTGGTCTAATGTTATTTTCTTTTATGAGTAAATATTTAAAGTGAGCCTAGTTCTTATCTACATATTTCATACCTTCCTTAGAAGTATGCTTGATGTGTGATGTGATTTGGGCTTTAGCTATTTCATATTAAACATTGGTTAAGTTCATGTATAGATGAAATCTGAACTTTGTCATGATGTTTGGAATAAAGATCAGTAAAATTTCTTTCTGCCCTACCCTTCCTTTTCCTTTTATTTTAATTAGATCACCTTAGTTTAATTGTCATTGTAAATATCCATCTTAGATTAATCTTGATTATAATTCATTATTCTTAGCATAATATACTGCATATTTTATGTAGATCTATTATATGGCCATGGTTGTTCCCAAACACAAAATATTATAATTACTATGAAATAGTGACTTTTTCTACCTTTATTTCACTAATATATAATAGTATTATCACAACCAATAACCCATACATTGATTTCTTAATAAATCTAAAATAAGAAGCATTTCTTAAACACATTGGGCACTTGTGGTACACATTTAGGCATCAATAGGAACTAAATCATGTAGCCTACAAAACCCAAAGTTAATCAATCCCCACCCTTATATTCTCAACAATCTAAGTCATTTCCCTCATGGATATCCATCCATAGTCATACATAGAAGAAGAAGGAAGTGTTGATTGTTGAAGACAAGCAATTAGATGAAAAGAATGAGCTATATATTTCATCTCTCTTGGAGTCACTCCAAGGATCTTCTATGCCACATATGGAGAGAAGAACCATTCTTGAAGATGTAAATATTCAAAGTTAGATTGAAGTTACAATTGATGATGATGATTTGGATGAGCTTGAGGAGTAAATTTTTCTTGGGACACCTTTTGGTAAGAACAAACATGATTTTTTCTTCCATAGGGTCAAAGAAGATGAGTTGAAGGAACAAGTGAAAGTAGAAGATGAGATATATGAAGAATAATTTTTAGATATTCCATATAGGGTTCTATTCAAGATCCTCTTGATCACATACCAATTATCCCATATCAAGATGCTTCTCAAGAACTTATGAAATTAACCACTAATGAGTGTAGCCTAGCCAAGGAAGATGAGAATCAAGGTAATTATGGGGATTTTTGGAAGTAATATATGGATATTTGTGAATAATATCAATCTATTCAATGTCTTACATTTATTTTTGAAGATCTTAAATATGAACTAGTTGCTGAAGTTGGATCACCAAAAGAGAAAGTGAATAAAGATGAGAAGAATGAACAAAGGTTTGATGATCTAATACCTTAGATCATTAATCCATAAAAACAAATAAAATGAAGAGGCCTTATCATCCATAATTCCTAAAGAGACACAAGATGTCAATCATAAACACCTTGATAAGTAACTTATTCATGAATAAAAAAATTAAGGTACAATAGAAGACATATCAAATCATGATCAACCTATGGATGAGGAAAAATTAGCATCCTTGATTCAAGAAAGAAAAATATGGGAGAAAGATGATTGGGTCTTGGATCCATATCTTAAATCCATGTACCTTATAATGGAGATAGGAGGCCCATATGCATCATCAAGAAGACATGTAGAAACCCTTGTTTCCCTTGAATTTTGAAACTAAATATTTTTTGAACTGTTTTGTGTATTTTGATGTTTTTGTGTTTTTGCATGAATAAAGATGCAATTTTGGAGATAAATTCAAATAAATAAATAAACAAAAGTATAAGATCTTAACTAAAAAATCAATGATCTCATTATCCTTCTAGACGATTATAGTATTTAGTCTCTGTCATGCATATAAAATAATACAAATATTATCTCAAAAAAAAACTTGAATATTCTGCAATTTGGAAATAAACCCTAAATTTGGAATGGCTCAGGTTGCTATGTAAAAACACAGTCACTAATGTCATTTATATTGCCATCATCAGTCAATATACTACCAATGTCAGTCTCCATCAGTCAGTCTATTCTACCGATGTCGGTCTCCTGGATGTCGATGTCGGTCTCTGATCTTCTTGTGGCGTTGTCTAGCTTGCGGCTGATGCGTATGGATTTACATGGATCTGTATGGATTATGTACCAAAGCAATAGAATATAGTGTGGCTTGTAGGCTAGACACTTGATCTAAAGAAATATGGTGCTAATACGAAAAATCCTTATTTCTCAAACAAAACCTAATGGAATAAATACCTATAAACCTCTATGATAACTTCTGTATGGAGTTATCTCTCAAACTGGCAATAGATCAGCTGATCTCTCACAACCTCTGAATTGCACACACTAAAGAGTGTATGTTCTCCAATGTAACTAGAATACTGGAAACCCTTGGCTCCTTCTTCTCAAAAAAATCCTTAGCAAAATTTGTCTTCAATATCAATAATCAATAATCATAATTATGGCCTCTCTCCAATAAGAAACCCTTATATCCTCAAAAAGGTGTGCTTTCCCTAATTAGGGTTTCATAATTAAGAATTAGGGTTTCATAATTAAAATATGCTAAATAATTAATATTTAATTAAATCAATAAAATATTAATATCTCCCTCAATACATGTCTGATCGAGCCCAAACAAAATCCCACTAGAAAAAATTTTCTAAGCGAAGCCAAGCCAAGCTCCATCATGACCCTTTATCCATCATATCAGCCTATGAAGGTCACATAATAGGCTAATCATCAACTCTGAAGATGTCAACTGAAAAGGGGACATGACAATTTACCCCTCCTAAAATTGCTTGTCCTCAAGCAATCACTGAATGATAAACTAATCAATCCACCTGGATCCCAAATGTAGTCATGATCTACGCCATTGTCAATCAACACAAACTCCATGCCATGTCTATCACAACTCTCATCCAATGGCATCACATCATCCCAAGTACCAAAATAAGGATCCCAACATTCAATCCATGGATAGAAATCAACTGACAACTCAAGTAAACTCCTCCCCTGAGTAATGTAAACAATACCAATTGACTTCACGCACCTGTCTCCTATACCCACAACAATCTCTGAATCTAGAGTGTGAATGCTAGACATACTCAGATCATCATCCACATGTGACCCACTTGTAAAAGAAAGCTGAGTCCCTGCCACATGTGCTAACTCCTAAATTAAACTCACCTCAAGACAAAGCTCGTCCACATATCTCCCCTATGTTGGTGATAATGTGCACTCGGCAGTGCACTCTACCATATCATGTTGTATGAGCCTCTCCATCTGATGAAAAAACATATGTTTGATGTTGCTGCCCTGTATTGCCTTTAGAATATGTGTCTTTCCATCAACATCAAAATAGATCTCCATGTCCTTGAGATGAAGAGTGACAACCTCAAGGGAATGAAGCCACTTCATGCCCAAGACCAAATCTATATCCCCCATGTTCACCACATAATAATCAGCCTTGAACTCATAGTTATTCAAATGCAATGGGAGATCTCTGATCATCTGCTCACACCTAAGGGTGTAATCATTGGCCACCTTAACTCTAATTCCCTTGAAATATTTGGTATTGATTCCATGCTTCTCCACAAATCTAGCATCTATAAAATTATGTGTGGCTCCTGTGTCAAGAAGGGCGATGACCCTCTGTCTTGCCAAAACTCCATGGAGTCTGAATGAATCATCTGACTAAATGATGGATAGGCATGCCTCCTGTATGTGAAGCTCTGAATCTACCTCTGCCTTAGGCTCTGAATCCTCTACCTCTGACTCCTCAGAACTATCCTACTACTTAGAATCCTCTAATTTTGAATCCTCATAAAAATCCCACATCACATGATTTGCCTTGCACTTAGGCCTCAAAGGACAATCATGATTGGCATCATAGGGACCTTTGCAGTAGAAGCAAAGCTTCTTCCTACATAGATCGTTAAGAGCCTCATGATCCAAAGGTGGTGCTGCTAGATTTGCCTTCAAATCATTCTTAACACCTGATTTATCTATGTTAAAATTTGGTCTCTCTCTATTACTATTGAAGCCCTTATTGTCCCTAGATGAAGAAGTACCTATGAAGTTATATTTACTGGATGGGGCTGCCATCTCCATACTACGTGCCTTCTTCATAGCTTCCTATAATGAAAGAGGATCAAAGGCTTTGATCCAAAATCTCAATGGTTCGGATAGGCCCTTGATGAAGAGAACTACCAATCTACGCTCTGAAATATTTGGCACCATGGCTGCCAACTACTGAAACTTACCAATGAAGGACTCCAAATTGCTTATTTATTTCAACTATGCTAGATCTTGAAAGTAAACCTCAAGATCTTTCCTGTCAAATTGCTCAACCAATGTATCCATGAAGTCATAGTACTCTATCACCTACTTATGCTGAAGTGTGACCATACCATGGTACCACCAATCATGTGCTACCCCCTCCAAGTTCAAAGTGGCATATTTGATGGCCTCTATCTTTGTCATTGGCCTCAATGCCAAGAATGTGTCAAGCTTATGAACCCAAGCTTGACCTATCATCTTGCCGCTACCATCAAAAGTAGTCAAAGAAAGCTTTTCAGTAGCCTTCTTTAGCTCACTAAGTTGACCTCTAAGCCTCCTATCCTATCTCACTAATCTATGGTGCTCTCTCCTCTAATTAACAAAATGATCAAAGGTCATCCTCTCCTGAACCAGAGGAGCTAATAAGTCCCACTCATCATTTGCAGCCATGAGGGCATCTGCAAATAGGGAATCTCCTGTAGCCTCCTCTGTTGGTGCTTCTTTTGGTTCATCCTGAATAAATGTAGGCCATGTAGGCCTATCAACAGTCCTAGAATGAGTCAGTTGTGGTCTCTGATTAATAGTAGCACTCCTATTATCTCCTGGTTCCCCATTCTATCTAGTAGGTGGGTTCATCCTCTCTAACATAATAGTAAGTGCTTGAAGTGCCTGCATCATTTGCTACTGACTTGTAATCATCACATGGAAGAATTCTCTGATGTCCTGATCATCATTATGTCTATGGCCCCTAGGTGGGCTATCCTCATGCCTATCACTCATGGTGATTGGTTGCTATTCTAACACCTGGGTACCTTCAAGCAAGGCTCTACTATGTGTGTTGTACCTATGTGGTCCCAACTCTTGTGGCTGCATGAGATTGTTAAACCCTCTGAATGGTAGGATTTAGCTCTGGTACCACTGTAGAAACCCTTATTTCCCTTGAATTTTGAAACTAAATATTTTTTGAACTAGTTTGTGTATTTTGATGTTTTTGTGTTTTTGCATAAATAAAGATGCAATTTTGGAGATAAATTAAAATAAATAAACAAACAATAGTATAATCTCTTAACTAACAAATCAATGATCTCATTATCCTTCTAGATGATTATAATATTTAGTCTCTGTCATGCATATAAAATAATACAAATATTGTCTAAAAAAAATTGAATATTCCACAATCTAGAAATAAACCCTAAATTTGGAATGACTCAGGTTGCTATGTAAAAACACAGTCATCGACGTCGGTTATATTTCCATTATTGATCGATATACTACCAATGTCGGTCTCCATTGGTCAGTCTATTCTGCTGACGTCAGTATGAAGTTGGCCAATGTCAGTCTCCTGAATGCCGATGTTAGTATCTAATATTCCTATGGCGTTGTCTAGCTTGTGGCTGATGCATATGGATTTACATGGATCTGTATGGATTTTGTACCAAAGCAATAGAAAACCTAATGGAATAAATACTTGTAAACCTCTATGATAACTTCTGTATGGAGTATCTCTCAAATTGGCAATAGATCAACTGATCTCTCACAACCTCTAAATTGCACACATTAAAGAGTGTATGTTCTCCAATGCAACTGGAATACTAGAAACCCTTGGCTCCTTCTCAAAAAAATCCTTAGCAAAATTTGTCTTCAATATCAATAATCAATAATTATAATTATGGCCTCTCTCCAATAAGAAACCCTTATATCCTCAAAAAGGTGTGCTTGCCCTAATTAGGGTTTCATAATTAAAATATGCTAAATAATTAATATTTAATTAAATCAATCAAATATTAATATCTCCCTCAATAAATGTCCGATCGAGCTCGAACGAAAGCCCACTAGAAAAATTCTGCTAAGCAAAGCCAAACCAAGCTCCATCATGACCCTCTATCCATCATATCAGCCTACAAAGGTTACATAATAGGCTAATCATCAACTCTAAAGATGTCAACTGAAAAGGGGACATGACAAGACATGAGCATCTAATTGCTCTTAGCTATAAAACAGAGATATCAAGAGATGACAATTACATTTTAAAATTCCCTAGTGCATCAAATAACTTTACATTTGACCCTGGAGGAAAGACTGTTACTTTAAGTTAGTTATTCTAGGTTTATTTTGTTCCAATAAGTGATTAACACAAGCATTAATTTTCTTCCCTTTTGTTTATCTTGTTTTCCCTTTTCCTTAAGTTAGTTGTCCTTGCTTTGTTTAGGTTAGTTTACCTTCTATTTTGTGTTCCCCTTCAATAAGTGCCTTAAGATCTTTCTTTTATTTTGTTCCTTTTGGTCTTTGTTTGTTTTAAGAGGAGTTACCCAAAGGTTGGAAGATAGTTTCAGCCTCATATCAATATGATTGAATGAGAAAGGAGACTTAATGCCCAATGAATTAGTCAAGACAAATAGTTTAGCTTCTCAAGCATAATAGGCATGCTTTTCTATGAGTCACCAAATATGTTGGCAATTTTTGGCCAACATCTCAAGCTTATACCTAGATAGATAAGATGAGTAGAATTCATAGCCCATAATTGACAAAGAGATGTTTAAAATAAGATTTGAAGAGCTAGACCATCATCACATGTTATGCAAAATTAACTAGGTCAAATTGATTGTGAATTTAATAGTTTCACTTAGGATGCCTCTCAGATCTAAAATATCACATGGACATGATGTAATTAATACATTTAACATCCCCTAAAAAAATTTTATCTTGATTAGTTTGATATATCAAATATAAAGCTTCAAAGTTGAATAAATAATCTAAGATGTGATAAATAGCCATTCAAATTCAAATGTTCCTAGGTTGAACATGAAGCTGATAGATGTCAAGATCTTGGGAGCTTGAGTATAAGATCTATAGTACATGAAAAGTGAAAAATCTAGTAGGACCCAAAGATCCAACATCATCCATTCAATTATGCATCTAAGATCCAATGTTGTGAGTTGGGTCAACATGTCATAGGATCCTAACATCAAGTTAGGGATTGATAAGTGGCATGATTTTGGTAAACAAGTAGATCAATGGTATGCATTAAATTAATAAGAATGATATTGATAACACATGTTTAATTAGACCAAAGACATCGATGGTGTGCATGAGGTCAAAATTCAACAAACTCAAATTGAATATGAGGCCACCACATGGTATAAGTCATGGAGCTGACACTACAATCCTAAACACAAATGAAGAGCTAATATATGGTACATTTTAAGGATCCTAGATCAAAATTAGTGTCTAAAATTTAGAGTTGAAATCTAAGGGACTCCAGAGGTTGAACATGTGACCTAATTCAAATGAAAGTAGTTTCTAAAGGGCATACATCACCATTAGAGCTCATTTTTCCCCTACTAATATTGAGACATAGTCATACAATCATGATCATTAATAATAAATCTCCAAAACCATTGAAGTTCAATATGAACCTCTAGTTTAAATATATGGAACATACAAGGTCCATCTTCTAGGGATATAATATTATTCCATGGCTGTGTTCACTTTTTCTTTAAATAAGATATGTGCATACTATGAGTTATTAGTTCCTACAAGATTTAAAGGAAAAATAAGTCTATTTAGACATAATAGAGATCAAGAATAGAGATATGTAACCTATAGGCTTTTCATTGATAGGATAACTATAGTAAAACCAATAAATGAGATTGGTTTTCATCTATAGTAGACTTATATTCAGATCGGGTAGGTATGAATGGTTATGAGCAAGTGTCTCATATTCGACATAGCTAGATCCTCAAAAATTATGTACCTATAGCTACTAAAAGTAGACATGATCATGGCTCTATCAGATTTGAGATATGAGGATTTTGTCCTTACATTAAGTAACATTAATACAATCAGGAGCTTGAGAAAGATGTCATCTTGATCATTATTTACCCTTCTCCACTCTCCCATGTGTTCTCTCATCTTTCTCATCCATTTATATTAAAAATATAAGCTTTTGAGCCTTAAAAATGATCCCTCTCTTAGGTATGAATAGATTCTACCAAGATTGAGCTTTGTAACCTATTGAGATAAATAGATGATTGTTTCACATTTCATTATTTTGGTATAGTGTGTTATTATCAGTTTGATTTGCATATGTGGTAGAAATCTCTCCCTTGTCAAGTCATAATCTCACCTAGCTACTAGTTTATCTGATTATGTAGGTCATGTTTAGTGTTTAAATGCCATTTGATTGAATCTATTAAGTGGATACATTAGCTAGTTAGTGCCTTCAATTAGGCCTTTCCATCACTTCCCATAGGTTTTGATCACTTGGTGAACCTCTACATGAAATATTTATGCATAACAAACATTTGGAGATGTAGATTCAATATTTTTCTTGTCTCATTAGTGTTTTTAGAAGCCCAAGTAAGAGTGGATGAATAATCATTCTAGGTGTATCACCAACATTATCTTAGATTTCCCTTTCAATTATTTTTCTCTCCTTTTTCACCCCAGTAATTAGTAGGTTTTAGTGGAAATGAACTAAGTGATATATTAGAGGGGATAGCCTCATTAAAAATCCTAGAGGTCTGACCTAAGATTAGATAACCCATAACCTAGGGTCATTCCCATGTTAGACTAGATTTGAGTAGAGGACCTAAACCATCCATTGTTTAGCTAAGGTATAATATAGAACCTCCAACAAGTACCATTGCTAATATAGATCCCTTTCAGCCGAAACATCTTGAAACCATTCTTAAATTAATTTCTATTTCCTTGTCGACAAACAACTTCTTATCATGTCTAAAATTATACTATAATAATCTAACAACATTTAGGTTGACCACTTAGTTATCTTTTACTTTCCAATTTGATTACTTGCTCTTTTCTCAATTGTATGTTATATTATAAAAAATTACATAGCCAACATTGGTGAAAGGTTTTGTGTTATGTCCCTCAATTGGATCAACCTCATTGATCCAATTAATTATGTGTTTCCTTTCATTTCTTGCTTTCCTAAGTACTTGCAATTTTTTTTGTCTCAATACATAGTCATTTCTATTGACATAGTCTCTTATAAACTATATATTTTTCCATGTCTGCTATGCTAGGTTGACCTAGTCAACCTCGTACACATTTTTATCTTTTGTTTACTATGCTAGGTCAACCTAGTCGACTCTATATAGTTTTTATGCCCTATTTTCTATAGTAGGTTGACCTAGTCAACTTTATATAGTTTACTGTCACTTTTTATTTCCTTATTTTTACATCTCTCTTACCTTATTAGTCATTATCCTTCATCATGAAATTTATATTTAAAGACAATAATGAGTTGAATTCAATAGACATGATGAGTTTTACCAACCCTCACATGGTCTCACATAAGTAGAGTAGGGCTCCTCTCTTGGATGAGAGTAATGTTCATATAGTCACTCATAAAATGAACTATGGTACCCCTCATTTCTCTTCACTTCATAATCCTCTTTTCTCCTTTGATGATCAACCCAAGTTAGAGTATACCCATAAACTTATCTTCTTTATCTCTAAATTTTCTCAACATCAAGGAAAGCATCCCTCTACCATTTACCATCTAATGACTAGTGGTGACCTTGAATATCCTCATTCACATTCTCCCACATTATCACAAGGATTTGGGGGTATTATATTCTTTTATTCTCATCCTATTAACTTTACTATGACCCCTTCTCATAACATGGACTCTTCTTCTTTAATTGCTTCTACATTCATGCCTAGTATCTCCACTAACATGGTAGGTTCTACATCTATTCAACCTCTTATAAGACCTACTCTCTTTAATTTTCCCACTAGTGCATTGTTTGCTACCCAAGGTAATTATGATTCTAGTGCTTCCTCTTCTCATCCATTCACTAGTCCATATTTTACCACATAAGCAAAATTTTCCATTAGTGCCTCACATTCTCATAGTTCCTCTCAAGTTCCTATTAGCAATAATAGTGGTATGAAAAGCACTCATTCCAACCCTAATGCTTCAAATAATGATAACAATGCCAATTGAACCCACCAACTCTTGTTATAAAAACTTAATCAACTAAATACTTTTCAATCTCATAATATAAATAAAATGATGAGAATTCAAAATCACCTTATCCATCTTCAAACTCATCCTCAACCAACATCTTGGGAAACACATAATCAAAATGTTCCCCCACCTCTTCTTTGAGATTCCCATGGAAATCTCATCTCTCAACCTCTTTTGGTCAACAAAACCATTAAGTATCTTAAAAATGAGCCTCTTAACACTCAAATTATTAATATTGATATAGTAGGTATCACACCTACCATTTCTTATAATGGGTCAACTAATCCTACTCTTCATCTCAAAACATTTATAAATATCTATAGAGATTGGGTCAAATTGAGTACCTTTGCCACTACCAAGATCTTAGCCAAAACCCTCATGGGTGATGCTTTATATTGGTACAACCAACTTAAAACTCATTTTATTGATAGTTTATAATATTTAGTAAGTGATTTAGTCTAAGAGTTCCAAAATAGTGATATTATTTAAAACACTTTGGCCCACATTATAAATTGTAAACAACTTGGAAATGAAACTACCCAAGCTTTTATTAAAAGGTGGAAAATATTGTCCAACAAATGTGAACATAACATGGCCGATGATAACCTTTTACACCTCTTTACCAATGCTCTTTTTCCAAAATTACAATATCAAGTCTGTAATCTCTCTCAATATAAGATTTAAGCTGATACTAACCCTTAGAATTTTAAACAATTCCAAGACCTTGGTGTCTTTAGGATTCCTACTCTTAAACCATTGTCCAGTGTTCCATTTCATCAGTCTCAATGATTCAACATTCCCATGAATTCCACTCAAGGTTATAGTAGGAATACCAATCTCATTAGGAATATTCCTCCTAACCTCTTATATTTTGATGATGATGAGCTTGATGAGATTAACCTAAAGATTAAAACTTCTAATCTCTAACCTCATCTCATCTCTCAATTCCCTGCTTCATTATATCCTTGTTATTGTAAACCTCTTTGTGATGATATCCCTATTATCTTGATACTAAGACTCAACATTCCATTCATCACACCTCACCAAATGAAAATTTCATCCCCACATGTATCATTGATATTCATACACCTAACTATGGTGATGGTTACACCTTATATGATCCATTCTTAGGTAGTTTTTTGCAAGCCCATGATGCTAAGATTATTTGCTATCATTCTTATTTTATTAAATATTTTAGTTATTATTCCCATCTTCCATTATTTATAATTCCTAATTTTAGTATTTTTATCTTTATCAAATGGTAGATATCATGCTAACACCTCCAATTTTTTAAGAAACTCTTAGGAGTATGCTCATCGATTGTGTTATAACTGGGCCTTACCACTTTACTAGGTAACCTAATCCCTATATCTTGCTTATCCACAGGATACATGTGACCCTTATTTAGCCTTATATATATACCAACCCTCCATCAATAGAGTTGGCATTGAATCCCATTCTTTCTCCTTCTACAATTGATCCCATTCTTACTCTTACTATTGTTGAGCATGTTTATGCTCTTGCTATCACTAAGTCTATCTTTGCTTCTAAACCCATTTCTCTTTCCATCGAGCCTAATATAGTTCCTTCACCACCTTCACATTCTCTTGGTGATGGTTTTCTTCTTTTACCTCTAATGGCTCCATTGTCCACAAAATGGGTTGATGATCCTTCTCAATCCACTTATATTTTAGTTACACCTCCTCCTTTGAGTAATTCTATTAAGCCTACTCATAAGCATATATATTTCTTCCATGGAATAGATAACCATTCTTTCATGCATTGTTACAAGCTATGACAATATATTGATACTTTATGTCCTTCTTCCCCTTAGCCTTTAGACAAGGCCATACCTCCCATGAAGGTATTACCTAAGTATATGCCTACGTATGGAGAGGTTTATTATCTTTGGCACCAATGTGGCACCCATCACACTGATCATTACCATGTTCTTCAATAACACCTTAAAAATAACCTTATAACTATTCTTGGACATTCTACCATTCATCTCATATGTTCTTCATATAAGAAGGCCCCCTTCTTCTCCCATGGTTCCACTTCTAGTGGTTATATCCCCTCATGTGGTCCCTTTGTCACTTTATATTTCTCCACCCATGAATCCTTCACCTATGGATCCTTCCTTACCTATGAATCCCTCTCCACTTATGATTCCCTCATCTATGGATCCTTCCTCACCAATGATTCCTATATCACCCATAGATTCTACTCCCATGCATCCTTATGAGAATCAATTTTTTCGTAGCCCTCCTTAGCATTATCCATCAAGAATTCATACCTTTTCTATTGAGGAGATTAAATGAGAAGTATTTTACCATTTTTTATAAAGATAGATGAGACATTAGTAGTAGTTCATGTCTAGCTTCATAGAGACTTATCACATGTTCTAGATAATGTGCATGGGTAAATCTATTAGTATTTATGAACACATGCATGGTCTTCTTACATTTTCATTTTGGATTGGATGTGTGCTCTAATCTTATCATTATCTATTTGTTATAACATTTGACATTGTGTCATATTTTTATTTATCTTAAATGGTGAATTTAATTTTTGCACTTTATGTATTTCTTATACTATCATTTATGTTTTCTTATGGATTTCTTCTTTATCATTGATTTATTTTCCTTCTTGAGTTTATTTTTTAACTCCCTTATTTTATCTTCATAATTTATTTGATTTCTAATCTCTTTTTTTGATGGATGATTATCATTGTGACTTGGTTATACAAACCTAATTATTTTTATGTATTCCATATTTACCATGTGATCAATTAACAAAAAAATTAATCTCATTATAAGCTCTTTTTACCAGTCTACTTTGGATCTCCTTTATTACATTTATTTACTTTTCTCAAACCAAGTATATAGATTATTGAGACTTGAGGTAACATGTGGGTTCGTTGTCAAGACCAAATTTCCTAATCAAAATTGTCTTTGGTTACTTATCTTCCTTTAGCCTAAACCTACAACTTATTTATGTGTATCACTCTATCTCTCATGATTGGTCATTCTAAGTCCATATGGAGGAGGAATTCTAAAAACCCTTAAAAACATTAAAATTTTAAATAATTTTTAAAAAAAATGCAATGATAAAATAGGATAAAACATTTCAAATTTTGTAAAAGTCAAATCACACTAAAATATGTGATTCAAATCACATCTCTTTCTAGTCAAAGCTCAAACTTCATAGTTGGCCTCACAATAGAGCCAAGGTCTATTGGGGTGTGGTAGGATAGTAAATTAGAAAAAGAGAATAAAAAAAATATTTTAGTGCTACCTACTTTCTCACACAAGTACCCAATCTTCTCAATAGATCAATGGATCTTTAAGGGTTCTTAAGGAATGGGGAACATGCCATGGGAAGGTAGGTCTATTTTACTTTTCTTCTATCACTATACCTTTATGAGTTGATCTTAGTATAATGCTTATTTGCCTACACAACTTTGTGTCTATAGCGAATGGGTTTCCTTTGTACATTGATGGTCACTAGTCACTTAGTGTCTTTTCATGTCCTTAGTATGCCTCCTATCTGCTAAGGTCTTCTAATAATATGCCTTAGTTATTTTTATAAATTCCCTTTTTCACTCCCTATATTCCTATTATTTACTCTTGATAAATATTATTTTTCTCATTGATCAATCCCCTTAGGATTCCATTTGTCAGTTGCATTGTTAAACCATGGATATGACTTGGCCTTCTTAAAAAATTACCATAATTTCACATTTCTATTACCACCATCCTATATTTCTATATTTTCACATTTATTCCACCTCATTTGTGTTCTATTTATGATTTTTAGTGTAATACCATGGATAGGACCTTGCCCTCCTCACAAAATTTTCCAATAATCTAAGTTACAATCAAAATTATATGTGTCAAATATAAGATAGGATATGATTGATCATGAAGTTACATGTCATTGACATGATTCTCAACTTGATTTAGTATGTTTTATGCTTACTTCATTTATCTTTCACTTTTATCTTCTTATTTTATGATTGCATGTAAGAATCCAACCATTTATTAAAAAAATCATTCTTCCCATCTTGAATTAGTGTGATAAATTTAAGACCAATTTTTTCCATTTTTTTTCTCTTATACTTCTCAATATTATTTATTATGATTGATTGAGTTAATTATTTTTTTTTATAGCATTTTTCCTTTCATGTGATTTCCATTTTATTAGATTACATTCATACTTCCCAAACGTGATTTAGTATGATTTTACTTGTTTTAATATAGTGCCTATATTTCATTTGGTTTAAAAACAAACTCTTTATGAGCATCTTGTTTTACCACTATTTGATTCTTTATAATTAGTTATTTTATTGTTATTACACATTTCCCAACATGAAATAGTGTGTAGTAATTTTTTTTAATTGATTATATTTTGCCAAGTCCTTTTTGTATGTTTATTTTTAACAATGAATGTGTCCCACATAATGCTAGAAAATAAATCACAACTCATATATTTCCTTTAGCATATATGAAAAATAGATAAATACATGTGCTATAAAGAAATATATCTAAGCATCAATAACCACAAGCATAATGCAAACACATATAATCAATATATAAATACCAAAATGAGATATCTTTATATATATCATAAGTTTTAAAATACAATAATTTTTTTTATATAAAATTCTCTAGCTCTATGGTTGTGCCCCATCCTACCTATCTCATGGCCTAGCCATGTTGTTTGTAGATGCCTCGATCTAACCCATCTAAACAAAATATTATAAAGAGGTTATTTGAGATATCAATCCTAATACCTATCTTTGTAGATGAGCCACATAAGCCTACACCTATACCAACTAGCCCAAGGTTTCTAGATGCATCACCTTACCTTACTCTTGTACCCATGTCATATGGGTTAGGGTCACTATATGTGCCACTCTCTCCTGGTCTTATGCCTATCCCATCTATGTCATGGTCACTAAATGCATGGATCTCTCCTCAAATAGAGATTGTCACGTTCATTCCTCTCCTTCACCCATCTCTATTGATGTTTGCATCCCATCTTTGTGTACTTTCAACTACTTCACAACCTCTCTAGCTAATCTAAACTAGTTTACCTCAACTGTGGTAGATGATACCTTTGGATCTTTTAGTGTAGTGGGGTTGTATAATATTATCACCTCATCTAGGATATCATGGAGTGCTCTCCTCACTAAAGACCCCCATCTAGTCTCCTTATCCTCCATAATACTTACAAAAATCACACTAGATAGATATTATATCATTGATATATCTAAAAATCTATCTATCTCTTCTCTATATCCAATAAAATTAAACAAAATTAAACCATCTCTTATTACCTATCATTGTGTTAGCTACCATGATCTCACCATTTTCATGACCATCAATCATGGTCTTCCCATCCATGTATCCTTTGATAACCTCCTCTATCGATCACCGTCTAAAAAAAATCCTAGATTCACAACTTGTGCCCATCTCAGCCCATGCCTAAATGGTATCTCTATCATCAAACTCTAGTCTAGCCCACTAACTAGGTCATTTGAGATAGTGATAGTATCTACTCTCTCATACTGTTATTGCCTCCATCAACACCATTTCCATAGTGTTCACTACACTTATTTATATGGAGCTAGTGTTGGTACCTATGGTACTCCTACCTCCGTATCCATATCCTCCCACTCTACTACCTATCATTCTCAACCAATCTAGGGTTTCTCATGACATGGCCTAAGCATTAACCTCATAACTAGTGGCCCTAGTCCTCCCCTCCCCTATAACTCTCACACATGTTGGGCCCAAAACATGGGCATCACTATAGTTATTTCTACATGAGGCCATCCCATCTATCCTCATGATCTTGCCATCAGATGTGGCTTTGTCCACCAGGTATAGTGCTTTGTCACCTCTATCCATACCAAAGCTAGTAAAACTATCTCCTAGCTAGGCCATATTATAATGATGTGCCCATATATCTACCCTATAATATATTCCTATATCACCCTCCACAACACTAGTATGTGGGGCATGCCTCATGTTACTTATTCCAATCTCCATCTCTGAACATGAGATAACCTATCATCAATCACATGGGGCAACCTAGTTGACTAATACATAGGGAACCTCTCATATATCCATGATGTTAATAATATAATCAGTCCCACTAACATCTTCCCTTTATACAATATTCTATACATGACATACATGAGTTGTACCTAGATGATAGATCCCAAGTCATATAGCACCCTTTACTCTAATATCATTTAGCTCAAGGATATCATAAATAGTGGTACTTTACCATCCAACTTATGACATAATACCCATGTTGTCACAAGTCCTATCACATCCTTTTGGATATCCAAAATCTATGATGTATATATGTTAAACATATTCACCCTTAATTTAGGGTGTATTATCTTTGAACCCATCACCCATATGGCTAAGGTTGTCCTCTCATCCTCACTATCAATTACTCATGTGACTATGGGTGTCCCTACTATGGGTAGTCTAAGGATGGCATACACATCCTCTAAGGTGATACCCACCTATATGTTATCCCCCTCTACCTCTCCCAACTAAATGTATTATTCAATCATTCCTAAGCTCCCAATAACATGACTATAAAATCTAAACTAAGTGGAATCCTACACATCTCCATGATACCTCATAAGCCTACAACAATCAATCTATCTCTATCCTTTATAGAAAAACACTCAAATAAGTCTAAAATCCATGATGCATCTACCAAATGCCATAATATCAGATGCATATGCAACTGGGAAACAAAAAAAGATGTATCAGATCCTCCATGTCATTTATAATCAAAATAAATTCTTTTCAAATACAAAATAAGCCTAATTACTTTACTTTATTAATTTTTAATCAATTTCACATATTTTTAGCCTACTCAACCCTTTTATCCCTCACTCAATCATTATGGGCCATTCTAGCACTCTTTTGGCATTTTGTACACATTTTTGTACTATTTTAGTCCTTTGGTCAAAAATTAGTTTGACCAAAATTTCCCTATTTTGACCTAGTTGAATTAAAATCTAAGTCAACCCCTCTATTTTCCCCCTCTTAGTGTTAAATTATCATAGTGAATTGTTATATTAGGTTAGAAACATTGTACAAGGTTGGCATTCTATAAAACATACTATGTTGGCACATACCTACTAGGTCGGCAATGTGGATTTTGACACTTTTCATCCTACTAGGTTAACTGGGTGGACCTAGTTGTTTTTACTTATCGACCCCTTACATTTTTTGAAATAAATGCCTTCTAAAAATTATTTTCCCAAAACCTTCAAACCCATTTCCATAAATGATTTTTCCTACCTTATCATCTAATTTAGATTCATTATGATGTCTATAAATTATTTAAATTAAAAATTTATAAAATATAATTAAAATCACTAAAATATTCAAAAACTATCTTGAGATTCTTAGTTGTTTACCTATAGTACACCTGCTACCACTGATGGAGGTCCCTCTAATCTAGCCTATCATCTACTCATCATTCTAGTTCATTTTTTTGGTAAAGATCTTTTTCTCTCCTTCACAATTCAAAAAAACAACAAATGACTTTCATTTCAATCTATTTAAAATCACTTTTCAAAACTCTTAATGTTTCAAATATTTTCCATTAGATTCCTTTTTTTTCTATATCTTTGGATTTACTCATCCATTTTCAAAAAAAAAAAAAAATTTAAAATCATGATGGCGTAGAGAATATTTTCCACTACCATTTGCCTAGCTTCCATTTTTTTGATATTTGGCTCTTTTTTACACTAACTTCTATAGGTTTGCCTATTATTGTTCACATTTGGATGCCTTAACTTCTCTTACAATCTAATTTTTTATCTACAAAACTAAGGTAAGTAAAGGTATTTATTTTTCAATTCTTTCTTTTCATTTATCTTATTTTCTCCTTACTGCATCTTACATAGCATCAACATTATGTGTTATAATTTTTTATTTCTCAAAGTACCATCTTGTGTTGTACTCACTTGACATGTGATGAAATTGAAGTGGGGAATATATATACACATAATATCTTCAAAATTTTATCAATTACTAACACTTTATATCTTTTAAGAACCTATCAAATCTCAATCTCTCTGAATGCATGACTTAAAGTGTGCACCAAGAAAGGGATGGGTAGACCATTGTTACTTTGCAAGATCATTACCCCTTTTACCACTTGTTATCTACAAACTTGTCTCCTAAAACCATTATCCCTAAGATTTTTCTTCTTTGTTGTACTTATTCTAGTCACTTGCCATATTGTATCCTCTTATTACTCACCTTAATCCCTTTTTGGTAGTTAGTTGTACTAGATCAACTAGGTTAGCCCTATACAGTTTTAGGTTATTTCACTTAAGAATTAGTTTGTCCTTTGGTTAACCTAGTGAATTATTGTCCAAAATTATGATAGGTTGATTAGGTCAACCCTATCAATTGGTATTTTTAGAAGGGTTTAGAGTGAAATCCACCTATATATACAAGTTCATTTTCATCATTCATTATGAGAAAAAAAAGAATTAAGAGAAAAAACATTTGTTTATTGACCATTCTACTTGAGAAGCATAACTTAGGGTTCCATACCTTTTTTAGAGATATAGATCTTGTCTTATGGAGAAGTCTTTTGGATGCATTGATAGGTTGTGTAGCCTAGACCTGATTTATCCTTGTCATCCTTACATATCAAAACAACCACTTGGAAAGTACCTTGGCCAAGGAAGAGATTGAGGCTTGGTGGGTTCATCTTCAAAGGTAAGTATTCCTAAATTTTTTAATCCTTTATAAGAGTAAATAGATATGCATTTTTACTTAACTTTTATGGATTAATATTTCATATACATTGACATGAGTATATGCCTTCTATACATGTTTAGTTTTATTGTTTGTAACCCCCACTTTGTGCCACAAGCTTTGGTGAGCAATAGATTTTATTTAATTTACTTATTATTAATTTAAATTAAATATCAAAACTCAATACCCCCTTAGGGTTATTGTGTGATTGTATTAAACTGGAGGTTTTTGAATCCTCCTTATCAGGGTATATTATGGTAAGAGATCTCCTAATCAGGTCAAGTGGATCCCCATATTGGTCATGTTCCCACTTAAAAAATGTGTCCCAAATAATAAGTGTATGGTATGATCTATATTATTTGATATATGATTGATTTATACACATGATGTATTTCTAATTGTATACTCCTTCTAATCATAAACTAGTGATCAAATATAAGGGATACAACTTTGTTGAGCAACTGAGCAATATATATGCTAATATATTATTCATTTAACTTATAAAACTATCTAATATATATAATTATATTTTATATTAATCATTATATTATACCCAAGTTCCAAGTGATATTGAACCAACTTAATTTGTAGATATCATGCAAAATCTTAAAAATAATAAAAATCTCGTTAGCTTTTGTTTAATGGATTTACCATCTAGATTTATTATTGACTAGTATTTTTATTTATTCATACAAGTGAATATTAATAATAAACTAATTAAAAGTGTGATCATTGATTATTAATTGGGATTACACATTTTTATCATAAATTTCCTAATTTCCTTGGGTATTAACACCAATCTTCTACAAAAATGTGTTAATCATTTCAAGGGATTTGATAATTCGCATAGACCTCTAATTGGTCAAATAAAATTTGATGTGAGAGAGGGACCAAATAGGGTTCCAACTAATTTTCAAGTAATTTCTCAATCATTACATTATAATGCAAGGTTTGGTAGACCTTGGATACATAGAACGGAGGTTGTCCTATGTACACTACATTGATGTATAATTTTTTTATAAAATTGGATCTTATTTTCAATGCATGTTCATGAAGAAAATTTTAAATTATATAAAATAATACATTTTGATACGTAAAACATCCCTATGGTGGTGCCACATAAAAAATTATGTTTACCTAAAATATACATGATTTTGAAATAGGTGATTCATGCATGACTCCTTTATCTTCAAATAAAAATAAATAACTAAACATCAAGGTACTCATCGATTCACATCAAGAAAAATAACCATCACCAAAGGAACCAATGATACTAAAACCAAAATAAAATAAAATAGTTGAGATTCCTTTACTGGTTAATACTGAGTAAAAATATGGTCATGTTTCAAATTACTATGATAGTGATGATGATCTATCCCATGATATGATAGATGATACATTACAAAAAATAAATTTTCAAATACTTGTGCATATTTTTCATAACCAATCCACACCTATAGGTCTTGGTACATATAATCCAAATTTACCTTCAAAGTTTACATAACCAAATCAAGATAAAGGTAAAGCAAAAAAATAGATGAGCATGTCGATACTTGTTATTCCATACACCCCTCTTGGCTTCACAGATTGGGTTGACCTTACAAGGTCAAATGTAAATAAATTATTTAA
>JARHVA010005120.1:1137500-1140000 GCA_037957365.1 Torreya grandis | reverse complement strand
AAAATATTGGCTATGTAGGCAATGCCCATTAATAAAGGGGTTCTTAGGGTAGCTTGACATTGTGTGCCCACTAAACCATTTTTCCCATAGTCACTCCAAGTATGAGGAATTTAAGGTCTGAAATTCTTAAAAATAGTGATAGCTTGTTCAAATGATTTGAACACACCATAATAAAGGTAATAAACATTTTAGAAGTTTATATGTGGTCACACCCAGTTCTAGATGACATTCCATATTAGACAACTACATCCAAATTAGACAGTAGCATCAATGCCATCATACCAATATAATGAAAACATACGAGGCTACAAAATGAAAATTTTAAAAATCTAATGACTATTATAAGATCCTGATCTAGTCTACTTCTATCATGTTTCATTCCATATCCACATGCACATAGGTCAATATATGTACTTTATTATCATAGGTTAAATCTTGACACACACAAGATAAAATGTAAGGGATAACTACATATGTTTGAGTCCCTCTTCAAAATATTGGATATGTAGGAAATTCCCATTAATAAAGGGGTTCTTAGGGTAGCTTGACATTGTGTGCCCACTAAACCATTTTTCCCATAGTCACTCCAAGTATGAGGAATTTAAGGTTTGAAATTCTTAAAAATAGTGATAGCTTGTTCAAATGATTTGAACACACCATAATAAAGGTAATAAACATTTTAGAAGTTTATATGTGGTCACACCCAGATCCAGATGATATTCCATATTAGACAACTACATCCAAATTAGATAGTAGCATCAATGCCATCATACCAATATAATGAAAACATACAAGGCTACAAAATGAAAATTTTAAGAATCTAATGACTATTATAGGATCCTGATCTAGTCTACTTCTATCATGTTTCATTCCATATCCACATGCACATAGTAAACTAGATAAATACTCTTGTTTTTAATTTATTTCAATATTGATCAATAGTTATAGTTTCCATTTTTATCATATCTTAGTATTATAAATTTATAATATTGTTTATATAAGTTTAAAAAGTAATTGGCCTATTATAGATCTATTTATCACCCTTGTGTTTATTAATTTATATATACTTAACCATATGCTATATTGAACCATCTCAATTTAGGGTTAAACACTCACACTCTTTAACTATAAGGCATAGTTCATCAAAGGATTTGACTATATCAAATGTGATATACTATTCAAGAGGAGTATACAATATTTGAGTAAAAATATCTTGAAGCTCATTATTATTCATTTAATTTGTCATTTTGGCAAGCATAATCCTGAATCTTAGAACATACTAAGTATCTCATTTGGACCTTATTTTATATTTGAAATTTGAAAATAGGATAATTTTTCAAAAATATTTATAGAAAATGTATGAAAAATGCATTTTGCAAAGGATTAAAAGTCGTAATAAATTTAAGTTTAAAATAATATAACCATGTAAGCGCATAATATTTGATATTATGTGGGAATAGCTTAGTTAATTGTCTATCATTATTCACATAATCTATATAAGCTACATGGAAGGCACAAAAATGTTATTCAAGATCACCTTTTTCTTCATAAAGACTAAGCTTAAGAGTCATAAAATCATTTTGAAAAGGATAAGATTTAATTTGAGCCAAGGGGTTATGCAATAAGGTAAAAAAATCCAAGGAAGGGATAGTATGAGAGATGGTGTGTTTGATAGTAACTAGATTAGCTTGTGAGAAAAGAAGGGCTTACTCAAGGGAATAATTTGTTATAGTAATTTGATAAGTGTAAGTAGTATATGTAGGCATAGGCATGGATAATTTAGGGAGAGCAAGAGATGTTCCTAGCTTAAGGGATAAAGGTGTAGTCTTAGAACCATACTAGACTCAACTCATGAAAAGTAAAGAAATCATTTTATAAACTAAAGTATGATTAATTAACCATATTGTCTATTGATTTAATTAACATCAATATTTTACCATTTATACACCAATTTATAACTATCATTGATATTTGAATACAAGCTAATTATAGAAATTATAATATACTAATTTATCCAATAATTAAAACATATACTCAACTTCCTGATTTGGCACCAAAAAAAGATTATAATGATGTATAAATAGTAAAAGTATGAAATAAAATATAGCTCATAATAAAAAAAATTATCATCAATAAATGAAAGATAGACTAGGTAAGTCTAAGTTTACATTAGATATACAACCACTATTGTAATATAGTATGTAAAATAAATATTTCACATGATTTCCAACAACCACCATTGTACAAGATTTTTTTTAATAATCTAAAGTATAAAAATTACAATAGTACACTAGAGTTTTCATGAAATAACTCTTCATATTAGTATAATAGCCATGAGTATGTCCCAAGATAAGTTTAGATCTAGATATAGAGATGGATAACATCATCTAGACACTTTTCCTCCAACCACAAATCATAAATCTCCTACACACCTCCCTAATTATAGTGAACTTTACCTTCCTAAAGGATAATATAATGATGATGCAAGTATATATCACTA